>JAVQJF010024933.1:0-21297 GCA_036023855.1 Gadopsis marmoratus | reverse complement strand
GCTGGTGCAGTGGGTCCTGGGTTCCTCCTGGTGCATGACAATGCCCGGCCTCATGTGGCGAGAGTATGCAGGCAGTTCCTGGAGGATGAAGGAATTGATACCATTGACTGGCCCCCAGGCTCGCCTGACCTAAATCCAATAGAACACCTCTGGCACATTATGTTTCGGTCCATCCGACGCTGCCAGGTTGCTCCTCAGACTGTCCAGGAGCTCAGTGATGCCCTGGTCCAGATCTGGGAGGAGATACCCCAGGACACCATCCATCGTCTCATTAGGAGCCCCGACGTTGTCAGGCAGCATACAAGTACATGGGGGCCATACAAACTACTGAGGACCATTTTGAGTTGCTGCAATGACATTTCAGCAAAATTATTGTTTTTTACTAGCCTTCTGACACCTTTGACTAACGCCATTAGCCACGTGGCTTTAGCTTGCAGTTCATAGCAGTCTGTTCAGAGTCCTCTGAAACAAAATTCTATGATATTTCAACCATAAGTTAGCAGCTAGCTACCCAACCATTATCTAATCATTAACTGAAGACTGTAGACTTCTGTGCATGGCAATACCTTTGTAAATATTAAACCTGTCTAACATAATTCTTTCTACTGTACATGTAGCTAGCCTTAGCAAAATCCCTTCAGCAATTATCTTTTCAAGATGTCAAAGTCACTGTTCAATACAACTGGTAGTTCTAGTTCATATAAATAGGCTATGAATAGGAATAATCATGAATCACTTGGCCGAGTGAAGTGATTCCCTGTCATAAGGAGTTTGACTCTTTGTTCGTGGAGAGTGTTTCAATAGAGTCTGAATAGAGTTTGCGGTGAGTCGCAGGGTCGGGCCACTTGCATTACCTTTGATTCACTTCATCACAATTGAACCAGACTGAAAACGCTGCCGGCTGCTTAACTGTCGATGAAAACAAGTCTGACACACATGTAGCCTACACACTTTCTCTGCACACAACAAAAACACTGGCTGGGCTGTCTCGCTCTCGGTTTCTCTCTCAAAATTTGTTTTGCTCGCTGGCTCTCACGCATCGTCGAATCAAAGTTGCCTGCATTACAACAAACACTCCTTGTCATCTCTATCGCACGCTATCCTCGAAGATACACACCAACTCTCTTTTCCTGTTTTCATCATCGTCTTTCTTCTGCATTATGCAAACACAAATGTGCTCTCATCTGCAACAAATGCTGCTTGTATTCTTCTCTAATACATGCAGATGCACAAATTGTTGTTCCTGCCCAATTTCACAATATTCTGTATATACGTATAATAATGATGCCAGTGCACTATTTTTGGCAATTAGCGCATAAGAAATGTTATAAAATCAAGCAAATCTTTTTCATCTGCATGCAAGCATTTTACATATATTTCATTTGTTTGCCATGTGAATGTCCTACATACTCAAAACACAGGAAGAATGTGTATGTAGTTTGCTTTCTTCTACACTTGCATTCTGTCAGCCATACTAATGTTTCTTTATTTCATTCTAGTTCTCCGTTTGTGTAGTTTCTGCTGCTTGGGATCATATTAAAGAAACAATAATATCTTCCGTTGTTACACGTGGTGTAGAAATACCTAGCTGTATCTCCCAAAAAACATGTAGTTTTAGGATGGGGTATTATATGAGTTGTATCTCTATCCAGTCTTACAAAATCAGCACAATATCTTGCTTTGGCATAGGTTTTAATGTATTCCTCTGTCTGTGTGTGTTTTGCCTGTCCCTTCCTGTCTCCTGGCATTGTGCGCTGTCATTTTGTCACCCTTCCACTGCTGGCAAGACGGAAAACTATTTTCTCCGGGTGTAGCGGGTGTGACCTCTACTATTTTAGGCTCTTAATCACCGGCAGGACAACAACAAGTATAGTGTTTATCTGCATGTTAAGTGTGTGAGTCTGTACGAATGTTTCCATTCTTGTCATTGCATGCAGTATAATACATTTAACACGCTAAAGTACTTTCTCACAAGCTCCACAGAGAGCCAAGCCCTGTGGTGAGCGTTTCACTGCAGAAGATTAATAAATAGTGGCAAAGAATTTAGAGTGTGTGTGAGTGTGAGTGAGTGAAAGTGATAACTACCTTACAATAAAATAAATGGATCGATGGGTAGGTAGCCAACCAGCCAATGGAAACAGCACACACCACAGTACACAAGCAGGACACCACTCATTTGTTTTTAAGTAAATCTCACCTCTTGATTTTGGCATTCATGACCGAGGCCATCATCTCTGTGCTCTGCTCACAATTCAGAACTTGCAGAAAGCTGCTGTCAGGTGTAAAAAAAAAAAAAGTTGACCTTTCAAGAAGGAGCAGCCTTTATGATTCATTCTTGAAATTCTAGTGTTGCTGGACCATTTTGAGATTTTCTAATAAGCCACGACCTTACAAGAGAGCAGAAACAGATCTGGTATAGTTGACGAAAAAGGGTTTGTTGGAGCATCAAAATTGATTTGTCAGATACAGAAAACAGGCTATATCACAAGCTTCTTGCATGTTTTTACATGTTTCTTTCTTCTTCCAAAATTTCACATACCTATGGCATAATCATTTATTATGTTATAACAGATGCCAGAATGTCTCTGGAGTCGGGTCTTAACTCTATTTTGACCAACTAAGTTGTTATTGCACTTTGGCATTGTAGGACAGTTTGACATTTACATGAAAATGAAAAACACAGAAAACTAATGAGATCTTTAAATGGAAACGTTATGTTAATTTCGTCGCCTCTTTAACACAACTGCCTCCCTATCTCTCTCCAGCTCTGTCTATCCATTCATTCATCTCTCTTCTCAGTTTGAAATAACTTGTCTCTCCTCTGATGTTTTGCATTTGCATAGAACCTCAGTCCTCTGGTTTCACAGCACACACACTTCTATACTAATAGATGACAGACTTTGATGTGTTCTGCCACAGTCCTTCATTTCTCCGCCTTTCTTTTTGTTCCCTTAACGATGGGGGGGATTTCAGAGCAAGACCCTCTCGCTAAGACGCGGCGAGAGATTTCAGAGAAAGAGGTCGAAGGAGGTCTGTAGAGAGACTGAGATGCTTAAAATGCTGGTTGTGTAAACGCCTCTTAACGGCTCAGGAATAAGGATGAAGATGGAGTGGCCTAGTGTGCAAGTGTGTGTGAATAAATCCAAATGAGATAGGTGCAAGCCAGGTATGTCACTGATGTCAAGTGGAATATTTGACTGTGTAAACTACAGACATGAGGTTAGGTCTCCGTGTTTATTGCTTACCTGAAACATGTACATTCCTCTTGGTTTGTATTCATCCTTACAGCCAATGATAAAGTAATTAATCTGTACTGTAGTCAGACTGTCAAACACAGAGCACATAATGTAGCACACTTGCCACTTCTGGCATTAGGTATTACAAAAGGGAGAATTGTGAGCTAATTCTATACTGTGCACGTCAACCCACCCACACAAAAGTGAAATCACAGTGACTGGGCTTTTTCTGCTGAAAGCTAAAATCAAATCATCATCCTTCCATCATCCCTGTTCCTGTGTCTGAATACCAGTGCATGCTCCAGGCAAAAGTATACAGGAGAACTCTGAGAGGCTTAAGAACATACACACACACACACGATTTAAAACTGGAAACTTATTGTTGCATCCTGTTACGCACAAGTTATTGCCATTTGAGTACCATGCATCAATAAAGTTACTAAATCTGTGTTTGCTGCCCAACAAAGGTAATCTAGTACGTCTTTTTTTGGTGTAGGTTATGGCCAAAGATAACTTGATTATTGTTCAGAATTAAGTTGCTGTGAAATACATACATGCCATATAGACAGTGAACCAATTTCAGTTCTTTTTTCATTTGTACTTTCAAACAAGCTAACAGAAATAAAACCTTTATATACAATCGACTCAGACTTATTTACTTTGACTTTTGGTTTTGGCATTTACCATGAATGTGTGAATGTATTTGCTGGAAACAGCTGACCACTGTTTTATATGGAGTCAGAGATTTGTGAGAGTTTTTATGATTCAACCAAAAGAGCAAAGTAATAAACTGAAACCAACCGAATGCTGCAAAAAGTTGAAGAGTTGGATGTCGATCATCAGTGAGATTATCAAAAATGGCAGAAATGATACTAAATGGTACATAGACATCTCTTTATTGGAACTGGACCGCACTGATGGAAGGTGAGAGAAGTTAGTCTAGAGAATGCAGCACTGGGATGCAGTGGAAGGAGATGCTGAGTAGACAATGAAAAACATAGAATTTGGACAATTCTGCAAACCCCCAGAATATGTTCAGTGCAAGTCCAAATGCCCTTGCCTTGCTCTTGCTCATGAAAGACACTGGTTATGGCAAATAAACTATGGTTTAGGTTAGGCAACTAAAACACTTGGTTATGGTTAGAAACAGATTGTGGTTACAGTTAATATAATAATGGTGGGATAGCAGCAGTAGAGTCCAATTTGATGCAATAATGCAGTATGTTGCTAGTGAGCAGTTCAGAGTTTGGTAAAGGCCACGACTTGGATAAAGAAGCTGCACTTGTACATGGTTTCTTTGGCTTTATTTCCCAGAAGCTAGAAGTTGGAAGATACATCATGTGGTAACTGGGAGGGAAGGGTTGATCCTCCCTTCATGCCTCTTTTGCACAAGCTTTGTGGTGAAATAAAATTAACCAAAGGAACACAGGACCTTTGAAGTGGCGTTGAGCAGAGTACAGCCTCTTCACCACCAAGCTACCAAACGACCCAGCCCTGGCATATCACAATGAGATTTCCATATGATGTCTGCTCCTAATAGGCAAATATATGTTTGGGCTCTTTGGAGCGCAAAGACGTGGAAAACGTGTTTTGAATACAGACTTAGATTTGTGCCGAGAGGTGAAATGAAGGAACTGAAAGTAAGAGAAAGTATGTCATTGGGTTTGGTTTTGATGAGGAATTAAAGTCAGAAAAAGAATGTAAAAATATGACAATATCAAATATCAGTGTTTTGTGAACATCATTCTAACACAAAGACATTTCCATTTTAGTTTCCTGTTTACCCCCTCTCCTCTTGCTGGTTTGCATGTCATTGTCTTCTTTACATGCCTCTGTATCAGCAGCTCATTAACCAAACGTGTTTGCGCGTTTCAGGAGGAAGAGATGCCAGAGGTTGAGATAGACATAGATGACCTGCTGGAGGTCAACAGTGATGACGAGAGAGCCAGCAAACTGCAGGTATTTCACTGTGACTGTGTGTGTGTGTCTGCCTTTGTACATACATCTATTTTTAGCAAACCCCTTTGTAATATATACTGTACATGGGTCAATGTGTATGTACCCACTTTCACACAGTGTATACACACAGTACTTCAGTCAGTGATTTCCAGAATTACTTTTGACAACCTCCAGACAACATGCCTGCATGGTGTTGTTCCCTTCAGCTGTGGGTTAGAAAGCAAGAATAATAAAACTAAGAATGTTTTGGCAGAAGGCGAAGTTTTAATGCTGGAGTGTTTGTGCAGTTTGTGTTTATCACCCCAAACAGCCAACTACCGAGTGTACAGGCAGCTGTAGCTAGCTGGCAACACACGCCACGGCCGGGCACGTGTGATGTATGTTTGTGTGACAACTCATCCTCTGACTGATCTCTGATGTCAGAACTCACCAGGAACTCCTGTTCTGTTACTATGTGTATAAAGTAGATTCAATAAGCCTCAGTTTGGAAATATTGTGCGTATCTAACACACCTGCGGAGCTAGACAGCATGTTTGCTAGATGACGTGCTTTGCATGCTGGTCTGTTGAGTCTTCTCTCAGTGGAGAAACTGGGTTTGCTGCCTTTTCTGCTGTATGTCTTATTGCCAATGCATTCAAAGACACTCTTGTTGTTTGATTCTAGCAGACTGATACCAAAGCCTGATGCTTAGCAAAGATGATTTACGCAACCAACATTTTGCTACCATTCAGTTTGACCGTAGCTGTACTGAAAACACCCTGAAGTGACATCATGTTGTTGTCTACATTTGGATAGTTATTCACACAAACAAAAGCCATGCACCAACCACTGACAAAACAGACCCATGTCAACGTGTATGTTAATTAAAACTTTTATCTTCGTGAATCAAAGAATGTCTAATCCCTCAACAACTCTCTCCGTCTTCCCTTTTTATACAGGAATCATTAACAGACTGCTACAAACCAACAGAGGTGAGTATGTTTATTGTGTCTCATCTATGCATCATGCATCTATGCAACAAAAGGCACAATATCAGTGACATAGAAGCGTGTGTGTAGACGGACATTATTGACCACATTAATTCATGTCTGGTGACACGCACACACATTGATTTTCCTCTTTCCACTGGCATCCAAATACTAGGAAGGCTTAAAAAGGACCAGAAGCCACACACACGGACACAAAAGACGCTGTTTGACACTGTTAACAATGTGTACGCACATGCAAAATGTGTTACCTAGTGGTATGCGTTTGTGAGCCCGTGCAGGGTTAAGCCATTTTGGTCATTAAAAAGGTAGGAAAGACTAATCACATTACCTGTTCATACAGCCTGGACTCCCCATCTGTCACCTGTGAGTAAGTGTGTGTGTGGCATTAGGTTAGCTTTTGACAACCACTACAAGGTCACACTGGTATCCAAAGCTACAGAACTGCCCAACCAGGTTGACAGCCACTGTTAACATCTCTCACACACACACGGGATAAACAGTGACAGACAGAGGCTAGAGAGCGAAAGAGAAAGAGAAAAGTTGAATGGTCGATGACAAAAGGTAGGGAGTGATGGTGAAAGGTTGAAAGAAAGAATGAGGGCACTGTTTGAAAAAGGTACACTGGGAAAATAACCGGCAATGAAGGGAAAGATGTAAGAGATAGAAGCTATTACACAAAGAGAGCGATGAGAGGAAAATACAGAAAGACATCTAGAGGGAGGGAGACAGGCTGGAGTATAGGGAAGAGGATGAGAGGTACAGGGGAAGATAGAAAAGGGGGAGGCATCAGTAATTAGGTCATGAGTGTCACCCATGGTATTATGAGACGGATTATATTTGAACATATTCTCCACCGCAGTCACACTATTGTGGACCTCTATACCTCTTGCTTAAACCCAAGATGTAGGCTCTCTTTGTCCTCCTCCCTTACTGACTTAGCTTTTTCATAATCCAGTTTTTCATCATTGTCATTTAAAGTGCAATACCACATAACTGGAGTTTCCACCTTGTTAGTTTTCCATCCCTTTAGTATTGCTTTTTTTCCTTCATGCATTCAGCACAAATCACTATATTTATATAATATCCTGGGCTCCCTCTCTCTCTCATACAATTACCTGTGGCACAACAAATATAATCCAATTCATTTGGTTGTCTATCACCACAAAAGGCCCGACGGTCACATTTCGTGCCAATATTAGACTAAAGCTTAGCTAAAACCAGAAGCTGGTTCCCTTAGCTTAGCATAAAGTCTGGAAACATGGAGGAAAAGTCTGGTTTTGTCTGCAGGTAACAAAATATGCCTGTCAGAAACTCTAAGCTCACAAATAAACACATTATGTTTGTTTAATATGTGCAAAAACCAAAGTGTAACATCAAGCTGTGGCTTTACGAGGGCTTTATTTCAAGTCTTTATGCGAAGCCATGTCAACCGGCTGCTAGCTGTACTGTTATATTTAGCGTGGTATCAATCTTCTCATCTAACTCTCGGCAAGAAAGCTATTAAGTGTATTTCCCAAAATGCTGAACTTATTACTTAATGTTCTTTACAGTTACGCAGGACCCATGTACCTTCATTCACATCCCACAAACAATAGCAGGACACTTTTTCCTGCTTCAGTTTGCAAAATCAAACAAATTTATGATAGACTGCGAACATCTGAAGATTTTAATTTTGGTCTTCTTTACTGGGAGTATTTAATAATCTGATTTGATAACTCAATTGCATGTCAAAGAAAAGACATTTTACACCTGCACGTGTTCTTGTATGTCTAACTCTTCTTAACCTCTTCTCTCATCTCCCTACAGGACTTTGTCCGTGAGTTGCTGGGCAGGATAAGGGGAATGAGAAAACTCAGTGCGCCAACTAAGAAGGGCCTATAATGGCTGTAATGTCAACCATCAACTGCTACGTCATCTCAGCTCCACCTGCTTAACCCACTCAACATGGACTGTCATCACAAAGAATAACTTATCTTAACGTGACAGTATTAGTAAATATTCTGCAACCTGCAAACATGCACCACGAACTCCATGCATATAGCACTAGTCTTTCATTTCACAATCACGTAGAATAACAAGTGTATTATAATATTTGACTGTTGAAAAGGTACTTAAGCAAAACAGAGCCAAGATGGTTCAATAGCATACAGCCACAATAAAATGTCAAGCCCTGGAACGTGCCAGAACTGCATACTGTGCTTTAACATGAAAACCACCTAATTCCACGTTTCAGAGCCATGTTAAAAGTGGATGCCAAAATCCCAACAGCCATACTGACAAAAACAAAACAAATCTCAAAAAGGGGAGGTGGTAAAAACATGTTTGTACCGCAGTAGGTGTGAAATTAGCTGTAGCACTATGTAAACAAAGTGCTTCATGATTTTGTCATTTACTGAGGTGTTTTGCTGTTACTTCTTTCAAAAAAGTGTATTGTATGTTGCCATTTATTGTTCATGTGATTGAAATGTGGTCTTTGACAGTTTTTTGTCCTACTTTGAAAATCAACCTCATGCTTAGTTCGTCAGTGCTTGCAAATATAGGGGAGCTTTGTAGTTTTATTTTAAGAACAAGGCTTGGTCGATTCTGACCTTTTGTGATATGTAAACTCTGGGAAGAGTGAGGACATATTAGCCACCAAGGCTAAAATATTGTGAAGATTCCTTTGCATTTTACCCAATGTTCGATTCCATTTTTCACCTCAGCAAGGCATGATGGGTGTTGCAGCTCTCTGCATGAGACTGCAAAACCTGTATGATTGGCAGCCTCTCACTTTTCATGTTATGCAGTGTTGTTCATTGCTCTCCCTTGTGAAAATACATATCAGTTGGTCGTTTAGGTTTAAGCACAAAGCCCAGGCATCGTAGTTGTTTCTCACACTCCGGTTCACTTAACTCCGCTAACTTGCCTTTTTAATAGTGGCTCATGTTGCCTTTAAGGATATTCAGGATCAGTTCACCTTTTTCCTCAACACTGAACCTTAACTTCTGACAACCTAAAAGGCAAATATGGTCGAGTCAGAACCTGAGGACAACTTGAAACTTTGACACTTAAACCTGTCAGGTCCTATAACAGAAGGTGTGCCAAAACTGGGACTATTACATCCTAAATGTCATACATCATGGAGGCTTTAGTGCGACACAGCATTTCCACAGAGATGGTTTGTTAAGTTTGTGAAACGTCTTCGGGTAGACAGAATTTAAAGATGTTTTAAACTTTTCCAGGTTGCAGAAAATACTTATGTAATTGCATAACCACAGGTTTAAGAGGTGGATTTAGTTATTTATTGTTATTAATGAACTTCTGTGCACCAACACACTCAAAAACCTGTAAGCTCTGATACAATCATGAATCTTGTTATGGGGTTGGGCCCAGTTTCACTTCCGAGCAGTCAATCCTGAACCAACCGGAGTGGAGGAGACCTAAACCTGCCATGTGATATACAGTATACCCTCAGCTGCCAAAGACATAAGCAGGGCAATGTTTGATTTTAACACAACACTTGCAAAGCACCCCGTCTTGCATGCTAACGGAGAAAAAACACTGATAAAGATTATAGAATTATGAACTTATAATCAAGCAAAAAATAGCTTTTTGACTTAGCTGCCATGTCTGACTTTGTAGAACCTTTTTTTTGATGAAACAACGTGACTGTCACGTTTGAGAGAATCCAGGAAAAAATTAAAAATGGTGCTGCTTTTGATGTTCTTCCTAAGTTTTGGTTGTATAAGACGTCGGCTGATGCCAGAGAAATGCGTCTGTCTTTATTGATGGGGTGCATACGGTCTAAAGTGGCGTCCTCTTTGTATTTCCTTTCCTCAATCTGAACTGGGCTGGATGGATGTCACCACACTCAGCCAGCAATGGTTGATTTGTTTGAAGATCATGTGTTTTCCAGATCAGTGAACTGGAAGGAAAAGTGGAAGAAGAAGCCATTATAGCAACTGAGATGCATTCAGGATGTCGAGGTACTCCATAGGATTTTTTCTGTCAAGAAACCGTTCAGATGCAATAGGCTGATATTTTATAATTTATGGGATTTCATGTGGAGAGTATTTTGGAAGTGTCCATATTAGAAAGCTTTACGTTAGCATGTATTTTTAAAGTCGCATGTTGAGGGGGAACATTTTGTTGGCCCAAAGGTTTTTATTTCACCAAGTAAAACATTTTCCTTTTTATACCTTTTATTATCATTATTATTAAGACTAAAATATTCAGTTCTTCAGCTGCACTTGTTTTTCTGTACATCCACAATAAGCGTTCTTGTTTTTAAAATGTAATGTGGTGCGTGGTTTGTTTTTGCCAATAATAAAAATGCAGAAGGACTCTGTACTGTTTAAAGTGTGTATTGTTACTTTTTTTTATGGATAAAGGATGTGTCTGTTTTATTTAAAGCAATTGTTTGAGACTTAGATGAGAAGAGCGAAACCACTCTCATGTTCGCCTGGTAAATATACAGCCAAGTTCCAGCCAGCAGCCAGTTAGCTTAGCCTAGCATAAAGACTGGAATCGGGGAAACAACTGGCATGGCTCTGTCTGAAGGTAATAAAATGCACTACTAGCAACTCTAAAAAGCATACTAATTGACATTTTATTTCTTTTTTGTTTAATCCATACAAAACCTAAGTGTAAAAATGACATGTTCCTGTTTCCCTCCGTTTCTAGCATTTATGCTAAGCTAACGGCTGCTGGCTGTAACCGTATTTACAGGACAGAGACGAGAGTGATTTTGATCCTCCACAAGAAAGTGAATGAGTGCATTTGCCAACATGTCAAAATATCCCTGATTAGTGTTTGTGTCTTCAGAGGCGCATTTGTGTTGTTGAGTTTGCCATTATTCAGATGTTTTGAGATTTGTGTGTGTGGTCCTTGGTGTGTGTGCGTATATCTGTACAAGGGGGATATTCGAGCATCACGGTGGCCAATGTGCCCCTTCTCGGTGCCACACAGTGTGGCAGTAGTTCAGTAGGACAGTCCTGTGTGTTGTCTGATTCTGTAAAGAGCTCATCAGGGTATGACATTATTGCTCAGTGTGCGCATGAGTTGCCTTTCTCTGCAGCATGTCTAGTCCCATATGGACAAGCTTACTGGCCTACTGTACATTGTTGCTAGGTAGAAAGTGTTCATGGAGACAGATTTCAGAGTGTTGTGAGGACGCTAAGAAAATATTCCCAGCTTTTATCAACGCATAGAACGGGATAATGAATGTCTTCTTTGTCACAAACACAATTCCCAAGCAGCCTTGTGGATTTCACCGCAGGGAACAGAGCTGCATACACACACGGCTGGCTGCATGTTTGGAGGAAGAGAAAGCCAAATTGCTGCCAGTGCAGCGACTGTAGGGTGCAACAAGGCTGCGTGTGCCTTTAAATTCCATGACCCACTTTTCACAGCTGGGCCTGGCTGGCAGGGAGCGCTCGTGCACGCAGCATTGAATAATTGGGACTGCAAGGTGAATGTGAGGAGAATAGTTAAGGACGGGAGCTTCCCCCCACCAGCCAGCGCTGCCTGGTTCAGTCAGCTGGCTGCACACTAGCAAATCTCACACAAGCGCTGTCCTCGAATCGCTGTCAGTCATGGTGTTTCAGAATATTAAAACTGATGTGAATGGAGACGGTTGTTTGACAGAAAAACGGAAATTGTATGGAGTTATGAAATTAAATGAGACTGGCAAGAGCGAGGGAGTACCATGTTTATAAGATGTTATCAGTTTATACTGTTGAAGCCACTGGGCATTTTCAAGGATAATAATAATAATAATATAATAATAAGCAATCCACCATATCCATCATGCCAATACTTCAGACAGACAGAGAGACAGAGAAGGGGGGGGGGAGTGAACAGATCAAGAATAAACCAGGACCAATATGACCAGGGCGGTAAAGAGAGAGACGAGAGATAGGGTGACACTTGAAGCATACCCCCCCACGGTTCCCTTCAGCTGGGAGATAGATCCCATCTCATCTCCACTGCTGTGGAACCCAAATGCAGCATCAGCCAAATGCTGCAGCAATGTGTCACACATTCATTCATTCAGCCACATGGCATCACATATTACCCAGACAGAACAGGAAGAGAAGAGGAGGTCATGTTTTCTTCCATCACCTCCATGACCCAGCTGTATTTAATCTGCACACTAGACCTGTTGAATTGTGGTTAAGGAGCACTCTCTCCCTACCAGGGTCTTTGTAACCTGCAAGTGATCTAGTATGACAGGAACATTACTACAACCAAAGTGCATTGTTAAGTGGGCCAAGAGAAGTTACCACAAATTGAGTAATTTCCAGCAGCCTTACTGAATATTTTATTCTACTCAAACCTTAAGTACAGCAAAGTCCCTGGGAACAACCTCCTTTCTTGACTGTATAAATACTATATAATAAATATATTGCACTTACGCAGCTTGCATGTATGCGTGTGTGTGTGGAAAAATCTGCAGTTCATCTGGTGGGAAATCTATTTAATTTCACTACAGTGAGCCCATTCAATTTTCCAGCACTCCAGATATAAATGTTACAACTCTTGCTCTTCATGCATAAAAAGACGTAGGAGTGTACAACATCACACAGACTTTGTTGCCAACGTTGACCATTTCTACTACAACTCAGCTGGAGGCCAACACACAGCAGGTTTGTGTGAATAAGTGGAAATTGCTTTAGTGCAGCAGTTTTAATAAGATCAAGTTCAAAGCCTTTATACCAATATTTACCTCAGTAACCGTTTTCGTCACCAGTAGTAGATGACGAGTTTGACAAATGAAGACGGTATTTATTGTGTAGTTTGCAGTGGCAGGAAGTACTTGAGAATTAAAGATCCTTTAAGTACTAGCACCAGTTCACCAATGTAAAGATACTTGTTATGTAAAAGTCCAACATTTAAAATCCTGATCTCTTATGCAAGAGTGCAGACATATTATGTACTTAACTACTGGTAGGAAAGCACTAGAATGTACTAGTATTAAAGTAAAAGTATCTATTGTGCAGAAAAATGGCCCCTGTGCCTGATATATTACATTATTAGATTGCCAGTACTGATGCATCAATACATATGTAGCATAACACTGCTGTAGCTGGTCGAGGTGGAGCTAGTTTTAAATACTTTATATATGGTTAGGTATTTTAGTCCAGTATCTCAACCTAGGGGTCTGACCCCCTTCAAGGGGTCACACCATTACAAGAGCGAAAAGTACAATATTTCACTCTGAAATGTAGTGGAGGAGAGGTGTAAAGTAGTACTTGACTTGAGTCAAGTACAAGTACCTCCAAATTGTACTAAAGTACAGAATTTGAGTAAATGTACTCAGTTATATTCCACCCCAGTGTGCCATTTAATTCTGAGTAATTAATGAAACATTATTATCCACAACCTATGCTCCTTTGTGGGGTTGTTATACACTACAGTCGTACATTTGTAATAACATAGCTACTAGATAAATTCTTAAGCCAAATACTATTAGAGACACCATTAGTGCTCATTAGTGTATGTTCTGTCATTGCACATCATTAGAACAGACAGATAGTAGACGCTGTAATTCTCTACAGTTCAGCTGCTCCCTAAGCCTACCCGACACAAATGCCTGGATGTCAGACATTAAACACTGCTGTTATTAACTGTGTAGACAATACCACTGCGACCACCGGGGGGATTAATTGCAGGGATTTTGAATTAATAGAACTATTTACTCGGGTCACATAGCCATACGTCTTCTGGCCTGTTTGTGTACAAACTACTTGTTTTCTCTGTTGTCATTGGCCCTTTCTGTGGTATACCCAGAGGGATGAGATTGGTCAGCTTTAAAGGGTCTTATACAGATACAGCATGCATTGTACAGCTGAGTGTGTGTGTATGTGTATGTGTGTGTGTGTGTGTGTGTGTGTGTGTGTACGCACGCTCAAGGTGGTAAGTCTATTGAGACAACATGGTGGGAGTCCTGCTGGGAGGGATCTGCCTATCTGCAGGGGGTGAGTTCAGATCATTCTCCATTATACCATCTGGTTCTAGTGAATTATGTAGAGACAGACATAATTAAAGAGGCTATTAGTGTCATGCTACCACAACGATGCACACATGCTTAGTGCCCTTACTAGTGTACAAACAATAACAGAAATGTGTAACATGAGAGAAACAGGATTTTGTCTTATATGATCCATACATAAGTGTCATCTCATAAAAAGATCTTATCTAAACATAAATGAAAATAAAGACTGACCTATATTTCCTCATAATAACAATTACCAACAAACCACAGAATTGGGGTTAGCGCAGCATTAATACTCTGATTCGCTGGCTTCCTTTGTTTTATGAACGCGATGAGGAAAAATTAATAGTGAGGCTAAAGAGACCGTCTCAGTTGTCAAAATCAATGACACGAGTTGTTGCTATGGAGAGACAGTCGTGTCTGCTTCGAAGATAATATGAGGATAAAGAGACGGGGCGACAGAGACAAAGAAGCTCATATAGTGAGTCTTAAAGGAAAAGTGATAAGGTAAAGGAACACAAGTCCAGGCTACAGTATGGACTGAACTCTGTGGCACAATCATGGCAATAACAGGTAATCATCTGCTTTCATCTCGACTATGAAAATGCAGCGCTGTTACGGTACGTGGGTTTCTAGAGAACAGCAGTTGTACGGTCATGTGCTTCATTATTATTTATTGCCAGAGTACATGTGCTTCCACCATCATGAGAACAGCTGCAAAACTGAATGAAAAAATAAATAAATAATAAAAAAAAAAATCAAGCACATGAGACAGGAGAACAATGTGCAGCTAAACATCCATTACTACAGTGATATCACCACCACACTGACGCCCGTTTACATGATGAGATGAGTGTTTTGTAGGTGGCAATGTGTTACTATCATCAACACAAAGGCTCTGCAAGCTGCTTTGAAATGCAAACTTTTCATTGTTTACCTCATTATCGCCTTCATTTCCTACACCTGTTCAGCACCAAATAATTAGCTGCTATGCTGCATTCAGTTGCTGTTAGATGTATTGCAAGATTACAGGTGCATTACACAGTATGCTTTAGTGAGCTTGTACAGAATGTAAATACAAAAAGCAGCCCACCCTCAGCCTTAGTTGATCTTTCATATAGAGCCCCGAGCGTTAATCTGCTGAGGATAAGCAGGCCAAAGTGGTAATGTCTGACATCCATTCCCTTCAAATCTTGCACACATTTAGGTCCAGCAAACACAAAATCTTTCTCCGTCTTCCTTCAGCTCAGCAGGTAAATACTCCATACCATGTAGAGACTCGGCATGTGTATTATTTTCACGGTGTGAAAACATCCCTCTCCCATGGGAACCAATTACAGACAGTTCGTGGAGGCTTTCATCATGCACATGTGAACACAGTCCAACACACATGACCCTGAACGGCACCCCCAAGCTTAACCACCACCTACTGACTTAAACCTGTACCTCGTAGCTACCTTTAAAGCAAACACGAACCAAGCACAAACACTGAACACTACAGAGGAGGAGCAGGGGGGATGAGGGGGGGCTGAATAATAGAGCTCCCTGTTTGCGAGCCGCATTTCCCCATACTTTCCATCTCGGACTCTGTCAGACACTACAGAGGTGCCTGTGGTCTCTGAATATATACCTACAGGTCGATATCTCCTCCCTCCACCTCCTCCATCAGATGAATTGCCAAACAGCTGGTTGCCATGGTTGCAGTTTTCTGTGCACCAATCAGTAGCCATTTTGCTGGGGGTCCAGAGGGGAGCAAGCCTGTGCTGTCTGGCAAATAGCAGCAATATGAGCGGAGATCAGCATACATTTAGACAGGAACAGTAAATCCTTGCTCAAATATCACTGGGTTAGTTGTTGGTTTTACTTTGTCTCATTATGTCTAATTGAATTGCTTCTTTGTATGTATGTATGTATGTATGTATGTATGTATATCCCTTGAGGGGTGCCTGATTTTCAACATGGTCTGGTGTTTCAATTACAGTCACTTATGTAAATATGGACAGACAGACAGACAGATAGATAGATAGATAGATAGAAGTGCTATTCACTGACATGTCTGGCTAACACCAGATCTCGGTGTTTGGTGAATCGATTCGTTTGTGGTAATGTGACATAATGGGTACATCAATGCTACTGATCTTTATGCATTAACATTCTGGGCATTAAACAATACTTGATTAATTTTTAATAGTTTGGCAATCAGCTAAATCTTGTGATTTAAACATCGTATTGATGGATCAATGAAACATAATGAGAGAGGTATTGAACCACCCATAAAGGGATAGAGAGTAGTTTTGAGGTGGCAAATGTTTTTAATGTAAGAGGAGGGCTCCCTCTGCTGGTAATATCGGACAATAGCAATACATTCAGCATTGTTGGGTTCAAGACCTCTGGCTATTACTATAAATGTGACGCTGTCCATACAAATACAAACTGAAAGATGAAGTGTTAATTTTTGGGCTTAAAACAAGAAGAAAAAAAACCTACTTGTTAAGTTAAAGTATGCTTTTTAAAAACCCATTGATCACCAGAAAAATGCCAGTGACACATTTACATATGGCCCTATAGACCCACAGCCAGCCCACACAGGCGTGTTCACTTACATTACCTGGTTAGACTGTGCTTGATTGACAGCTCCCTTGCTCTCACGTTCACCTTGTAGGACTATTTGCAGTTATTAGAGGCCTTTATCATGGAAGACATTTTGACACGTCTTTGTAGGAAACACACAGGTGTAACTAATAAAATTAAAGGTGGTGCCTGTGCTTTTCTTACTGTGACAAGTTAACATATCACCTTTAAGAGCCTTTAATTAAATAATGTTCACATTAAATTTTCTGGCAATCTTGAGCTTAATCCCTACCTGTTCCGACATCCAGGGTACATAGTACACAGTGGTGTATTATGAGTCTGAAAAATCTTTGCTTATATTAAGTAAGAAAAGGCGGATATGAGAACATGAATAGCTATATCCAATTGTGAACACCAGCTATTATATTCTAAAAATGTGCATGTACAGGAACATTTGGTCTTTTATTTCCCTCTTTTTAGATGAAATTTGCAGCCATTAAATGATTTGAACTAAAAAAAGAAACAATGTTTTCCACTTTTGTTATTGTAAATATCATATGTTAAAGACTAACGTCTGGTCTCCGATTATTATTACATGACAGAGTTTAACTCAGCTTGCACAGACACCAGACCAGCCAAATAGCGACAGGCGCTGATTGCCGGTCAGCACAAGACTCCAGACTGAGCTGAGACCGTGTGGTTTGACTTGCACACTTTGCTCCATTTTAAGATTACCAAGCAGTAAAAATACCATTCACACAGAAGTTAACAAAATGCATCTTTTCGTGGCTGGGTGAATACAACTTCTGCAAAGCAACAGGTGAGGCTGATTGGGGGTTTTTTTTGAGGTGCATTTAAGGCAAATGAATGACGCAGATGTGTGAAAGAAAGCATCCTGCCCCTGGTGTGCGATGACATGTGTCGTCCCCTACCTGTCCGGAGGAGGGCGCCCGGGTCCCGCCTCAGGATCGCCGACTCCAGCAGGTCCCGGTTCCTGCCGCTGATCCCTCTCAGCTGACGTCAGGAGAAATGGCGGAGCAGGATGGCAGCGACGCGTCTCCTCCCGAGTCCCAAGGTGAGTTCCTGTTGCCGGCAGAAAAAGTTCGCTCCAACAAAACTTTTTGACAACCCGAGCTGCTCCCTAAAACGGCGGCGCGGCTCCGGGTGTTCGGACGCTGAACTACAGACAGACAGACAGAAACGGACCCGGGAGCGGGATTAACTATCACCCGACCGGTTACTTTACGTTTAGTAAACACGACCGGTTCTTCAAACTACACATTTTTACTTCTGTTGTAGTCGTTGATAGACATTTTGAGCCCCCCCACCACCTCCTCCTCCTCCTTCCGGCGGACACCTGTTGCTGACATTTTGTCAACTCGTCGAAACGCGCGACAGGTGCGTTACTGGAACCGAACAGAGGGTTGTAGTTGCCGGGAGACGTTAGCTTTACGTGTCTTTAGGCTACAACTTTGTTCTCAGGGTTTTTTTTTTTTTTTCCCTTCCCCTTTTGTTTGTTTTGTCCACAGTTTGCAGCTGACTGGCTGCTCTTTAAAACCGGATAAACGGACCCCTGTGACCCGACCTGCTGACTCTACGGTGCCGTTTATTGTACGGACTCTACGTTACTGCTCGTAGCTTCACGTCAGCTACCGAGGCTCGGTTCGACTTGTGCTCGGTGGCGTGTCACTTTAACCTCAGCGTAAAAAGGGCCACATGAAAGGGTGGCGCGGTTGAGCTGCCGTCAGTCTAATGAAAAGGTTAATTGTGGATGATCCCTTTTTTTTTTGTTTCTCTCTCTCTCACTCAGTCTCAAAGGGCAGACAACAGCTCCACTGCAACAACTTCTCTGCTGTTTGAAAAGCTGAATTTGCATGTTCCACCTCTGGCCACGCCTTAATTAGCAGTGACCCTGAACAGCAGGTGTTTTCCATCAGCTGCTAATGGCACAGGCCCTGCTGTGACGTCACTGATTGGGATGTTGTCAGAGCCGTTTATTTCCTGAATTACTTTATTACTCTGTCCATCTGCATGGTGGGGGCTGTTAAAGCACTACAATGCTGATCAGTGATAATAATAATTAGAAGAAGAATAAACTTTATTTATATAGCACCTTTAAAAAAAAAAAACAGAGTTTACAAAGTGCTTTGACAGAGAAGGTAAAAACAGGATGCTCAGAAAGCAAGACAGAAAGCATTCAAATATAAAAGCAACCAAAAGCAAGATAAAAGATTAATACAAAAAACATAAAAGAACTAAAATCGATAAAAAGACAATATATTGTTGACAATGCCAAAGCTGTCTAACTTCATTCCTTTAGTATTTAACCTCACATACTTGACACTAGATGCTCTGCCCTTAGATGCTGCTTTTACTACTAACTGGGAAGTGTGTATTTATACATTTTTTTTCTGTGTGTTAACTTTTGAATACCCCCCCTATGGAACTGGCTAGTGGACATCGGTGACATTTGATAGTCAGAATGTGAGTTTTTAACATGAAGAATTCGGCTTTTAAATTCTGCACGCTTGTTCGCTAAGCCCAACGTGTTTTCTCAAGGAAATGTGCTGGCTCCAAGTATTCTGTAGTGTGACGTGTTTGGTTGGTTAGTCCAATCAGGATACGTTGAGCTAGTTCACAGTGAGTCTAGATTAGAGTTTGAGATAAAAGGTTGAGAATGCATCTATTTTTGTCAGGGAGTGTTTGTCAGATGCCTACAGTTCATGACGCGAGAAGAGCCAAATTCAGTATTTCAGTGCTAGCATTCATACAGGAACCTTAGTTCAGATGCAAGAAGCATGATGTGTTGATCCACAAATCCAGTTTTAATATTTCTTTCTATTTCATCTGACAAATAGATTTATTTATTTATTTATTTATTTTTACTGGCTGCTACTATGAGACACTTCAGATCTTGGTCATGATACCTGGTGTGACTACTCTTCCCTAGACAGCTTTTGCACATCTTATCGTTTCATTCTGTTGACGTGTTTTTAGTTGCCTGAGGTCTTGGTTTTTGCTGTATACTGAGCCGTGTGAGAGCTCCGTGCTCATTGTTACACCTGTAACTGTACCAGACTGGTGAGGAGGACGGCCTTTCCTGCAGGCCCTCTTCACCTATAGTTCCATCATGATCTTATTTCCGAATCTGGATTGCCATCTCGTCCACATGTAGGTTGTAGACTTTTCCGGTGTGGAAGTATGTCTGAAAACACCTGTGCTAAATCATAGAATCAAATGATGCTGAGGTGTTCAGTTTGGAATGAATGCTGCTTGACTTCATCCATTTTAGTCAGCCCTATTTGTAATACAGCTATTGTTTTTTTTTTCTTTTTTATTGTTTTTATTGTCAAACCTCATGTCTCTGAGGGCCACATCATAGGAAACATGAATAAAAATTAGCTTTTAACTATATATCTCTGTAAAACAAGCTCATTAGCACTTCAAAATATGCACGTGGCAAAAGCTTTCCATTAGTGTTTTTGCTGACATTTGGGACAAATCGTGTTGTTGTGTTCTAAGCAACAAGTACCTGTTTATCTTTAGAGTGAAATGTAACAGTAAGCTTATGTACTTGCATTGCTCAGTGTATCTGTTTATATAACAGACAAAATATTTTGTCTGTGTCTCTTATACAGACATTCAGTAGGTGTAAGAAGGGTGTGTAGCCTAGCCTATCCGGTTTAAGTGTGAGTGTAGGATTACAGCATTACTCTATCCTGCAGGGACAAAGATCAGATTGCTCTTTCATGAATATGTGTGTTTCTACAGCATGTGCTCCCTAAGGAGATGAGGCAGCAAGTCTTGTCCTGAATACCCATATATTGGATTTGTGCAATAGTAAATACTCTGTGCTGAAATACTCTGTATTGTGCTATTTTACCTCTCAAAAGTTGACCTAAATGTGAGGCCAGCTACAAGAAGAAGTGCACCTGTAAAGGCTTTCAGCCAAGGTGCCTATCAGTGCTTGTGTCTTTAATCATTTTGTGGCCTCGCTGTTTTGAGCCACAACATCTTGGTGGCATGAAGATTTCAAGCTCTCGTGCTGGTTTTTTAATTTCCGTGTGTAATTTCCTTTGCTAGATGCGAGATAAGCGTGCACATAAACATGTCTTACATAGTAGCCTAATGGTTGTCCAGGCTGATATATGTACTGTTACTGGACAGACCACCAGTAATATAGCCTGTAATAACATTATTGCCCCTATTGTTTTTCCCTCCCCTACATCTCACCTGCTCCATTGTGTGTCTCTGCAGGGTTCACTGTATTTGCATATGCAGTGTGAGTGTATGAAGTGAAAGTGAAGCACAACTCCATGCAACTGCAATAATACTGCACATATTGTACAGTATATACACCGATCAGCCATAACATTATGACCGCTGACAGGTGAAGTGAAGAACATTGATTATCTTGTTACAGTGGCACCTGTCAGTGGGAGGAGGGGGGGGGGATATATTAGGCAGCAAGTGAACATTTTGTCCTCCAAGTTGATGTGTTGAAGCAGGAAAAATGGGCAAGCAGAAGGATGTGAGCGACTTTGACAAGGACCAAACTGTGATGGCT
>JAVQJF010024931.1:0-15844 GCA_036023855.1 Gadopsis marmoratus | reverse complement strand
ATGACTGCCATGCTGTGCATGTATTAATATACATTTTATGACCATAGATCTGTGCTTTTTTCACACAAAAATTAAGATACTTAATTTAAATATCTGCTGAAATATGAAAATTGTATTATCAAAGTTGGCCACACACACGCAGAGACACGCACCCTGCCCTTCGTCTCACAGGTAACATCCGTATGTTCAGCCGCGTCCGGTCGCTCAGTCAGGAGGAGCAGGACTCTGCAGACGCCAAAGTCATGCTGAGCTTCGACTCAGACGACGACGCCATCCTCTACCTTTCCAACAAGGGTAAAATCATGACCTTGGAACTGGACAAAGTCTTCAATCCTCACGCCACACAGGAAGAGGTCAGGAAGCGGAGCTGAAGTCAGTCAGTCTAAATATTACTATCTCAACAGGCAGTGGATGGTTTCTGTGACATCAGGGGTTTAATCCTAATGACTTCAGTGATCCTCTGACTTCTGTGTCAGTCAGAACAAACTCATGTTGCTTGTTCAAGCAAATCTCTCCGGCTGAGTTTGGAGAAATTAGTGTAAAATGAAGCATCAGATGAATATTTGTACCTTAAAGTTAAACTGATTTCCCACCTCAGTGTGTTTCCAGGTGTTCTACTACATGTGTTTTTAAAGTAGTATGAAGCCTTTAGTGTTGATTTGGATGCTTTTTCTTTAAATTGGCTGACATAGTTACAGGAGTGAGCTGATGAATGAGTTAGTGTGGCGACGTTTACGTTAAACCTAAAGTGAAGCCGAGTCTTATGGAATGATATGAGTGCCACAATAAAGAATAAATATGTAAATAAAAGAATAAAAGAATATCACAATAAACGTGGAAATATAAAGAGAAATAAATAAAAGAATAAGACAATAAATGTGGAAATAAGACAACAAATGTTTATTCTTTTCCCTTTTGTCTTTACTTTTTCCACACTGACAGCTTGGCGCCACGCTGGAAATAGAAACGACAATCAAATGGCTTTGGTTGGGCCTTCATGCCCAGGCTGAGAAATCAATTCATGTACACATGAATCCTGACAACAGGAAGTTGACGCGACGCAAGAACTGAGTGCTAACCACCGTAAAACGAGGCAAACACATGCGAGGGTGGTCCGGCCATTTCCTATTCATATAAATGGCCGGACCACCGGCACACACATTACTTTGCAATGCTTTTCTTCCCGCGCTTTCCCCGCTACCACACTTACACTGCGTATGCGCAAAGCCCTCGCGTGTGTTTGCCTCGTTAAAAAGCTCCTGCCAAAGCAGGATTCGTGTGTGCATGAATTGATTACTCAGCCTGGACATGAAGGCCCGACCAAAGCCTTTGGATTGTCTTTTCTATTTCCAGCGTAGCACCAAGTGTCAGTGTGGAAAAAGAAAAGACAATTTGGAAATAGAAAAAGCAAAAGGGAAAAGAATAAACATTTATTGTCTTATTTCCACATTTATTGTCTTATTCTTTTATTTACATATTTTTTCTTTATTGTGGCACTCCTATCATTCCATACGGGTCTCCCAAGTTACGGACTGAACTACAGCTTCTTTCCAGGTTTGTGGTATTTCTCCTTCTTCCAAACTTGTCCTGAGATGATTTACCATGATGTACCATAGGTGACGTGTTCCTGCTGCTGCTGAGAGCACCATGGTATCTTCATGTTGCTGTAATACTTGTTATGTTCAGATATCCCTTCTGCTCTGAACAGAGCTTTAACCTCACACTCTTCTCATGTTTCTCTTCATTTCCTCCAAAAATGCTTCTTTGCACGTTTAATTGTATTCATCCTTTCAATAAGATTCTAGAAGTCAGCATTTCTTTTTAACATTTTAAATGCTTTATTTTGTGATTTTGTTGCTTCTCCACCTTCTTCCCTACTGCCTCCCGTCCTTTGCTTGCTTTGACTTCACAAACAGAAAGTTTTAGTTCACTAATGTGCTGAAACGTTTCCCAGTCAGCACTGCTGTATGTCAAGCTGAAGGATGGCTCCTCGGAGACTGTGGTCAGCAGCACTGGTTCACCATAGGGGACTGTCCTCTCCGCAGTCCTGTTCACCCTTTACACCTCTAACTTTAAGCACAACTCATGCCACATGCAGACGTTCTCAGATGACACTGTGATTTTGGGGTAAATTAGGGGTGGTCAGGAGGGCGAGTACAGGAGCCTGGCAGAGGATTTTGTGACTTGGTGCAACCTCCAAGACCACAGAGATGGTGGTGGACTTTCGGAGGACCGGGCCCCATCTGAAACCAGTCACCATTGAGGGGGTCAATATGGAGGTGGTCAGGACCTACCTTGGGCTGCAGCTGGACTACAAACTGGACTGGTCAGCGAATACTGACACTCTTCACAGGAAAGTGCAGAACAGGCTCTACTTCCTGAGGAGATTGGGGTTCTTCAACATCTGTAAGAAACTACTGCTGATGTTCTACCAGTCAGTTGTCGCCAGCACTCTCTGCTATGCCATGGTGTGCTGGGGAGGCAGCATTAGGAAGAAGGACGCTATGTGGCTGGACAGGCTGGTGAGGAGGACTGGCTCTGTGGTTGGCACAGAGCTGGATTCCCTTATGTCAGTGGTAGAAAGAAAGACCCTAAATAAACTGCTGTCCATCATGGAGAATGAGCCACCCTCTGCACAGCACTTACACCAGGCTGAGGAGTTCGTTTAGTGGCAGACTGCTTACTCAGTCCTGATCAACGGACAGACTGAGGAAGTCAACTTGTGTATTCAACTCGTCCCAACGCTGAGGGGAAGAAAATGAAAGTGACTCTTTGTCCTTTATTTTTTGCGTGTATTGTGTATTGGTGATTGTATATTTTTTATTTAAGCTACCGGGTCCCTGAATTTCCTTTGGGATCAATAAAGCATCTATCTGAGTGGTCACTTCCTGTTTCTGATACTGCAGTAAGATCTCTGGCTCATTCTGTCCCTTTTCCATCATTATATCTATCCCATAATATAATATTCTGCTTGTGTTATATATATATATATATATATCTGTTGTAGCCTCGCTGTCTGTAATTGTTAAGCTCCTGACCGGAAACTGAGCTTCAGTCTAACCGGAAGTGGTGTCTCTGCAGCGCTGAGTCAGCTGAACCAAACCGGAAGCAAAACAAACGGCAGGGCGCAGGCGCAGGAGTAGCAGCCTGGGCTCGGTCCTCGGAACAACAAACTTTATTTCACCTTTAATGAAACGTTTCTTTTTTTATTTTGTTGTCCCGGGTAACAGAGTCCGACAGCTACGTCACAGAACAGGTGAGAAACAGCACGGGACCTGCGGCTGTTTGTCCAACGCGGAAGTTCAGTAAGGAAGGTTTGAATTTAAATGATAAAGTTTGGTTAATTTTATCTTCACAGCTGTTTGACCTGCAGTCAAACAATTAGACAGAAGAGTAGAAAGAATTTTACGAAATATTTTGTATTTCGTTATTTTAAAATTACCGCTTAATTATGTAAATAATTTCAGTGTTTTACCTCTAACACGAGTTAAATGCTAATAATCGTCACCGAGGAAGAGGAGGAGGAAGATAAAGAAGAGGTTAGTTAGTTGTTTAACCTCCAGACTGAGTTTCCGTCAGCTGAGACGTCGTAGAAGAGTTGTTGTCTGTGTTTCTGTGTCTGTTGCTTAACCTTCACCTGTGCAGGTAAATGAAGACACAACAGTAGAAGAACAACAGCGTCGCTGTCGGGCTGCGTCTAATAATTGTTATTAGTGAATCAGCTGCTAATCGAACCTGAAACGTCTGAAAACAGCGAAAATACAAATTCCCCCAAAGTGACGTTTACAGAGAGTCACGACATTCTAACAAACAACCATCGATTATCAAAATAGCTGCAGATTAATTTTCTGCAGGTCTACTAAACGACTGATCAACTACTAGGTTTCCCATGATGCACCTGGACAGTGTGTTTCTTTTTGCTGTGTTTCAGTGATGAAGCGGACTCGGGCTGCGGCTGTGCTGGTGGGCGGAGTCTTCTGCCTGGCTGTGATGTCACTGTACCGCATGCTGGACCTGATGCAGGGGGCGGAGCTTCAGAAGACGACACCTATTGGACAGGTAGACGACGTGAGTCACTGATTTCAAAATAAAGTGTCATTTAACACAAACATCTACAGAGAACATTAAGAGCCAAAAAAACCAGACAAGCATTTTTGAATTTGTAGTTAAAGATTTTGTTGTTGCTTCAATAACAAGTTGAACAGCTTTTTCTTCGGCCGCAGGATTTGTCCCACCTCAAGGAGAAGATTGACAGGTTGGAGTATCTGCTTAGCAAAAACAACCATCTGGTTGCTAAGCTACGTGACTCTCTGCTCCACCACAAAGCATCAGGGGGAGTGGCCAATGTGAGCTTCGACGCTGCACACAGCCGAGCTGACACGCTGCCTGGCTGCCGATTGGCCGAAGAGATGAAGGACGGCGTGCAGGTTAGCTCAGCATGCTAACAGCTGTTAGCTCTGTAATGGGTTTGTGAAAGTATATTTAGGAACATATAATTTCAGAATACACACTGTTGAAGTAAAAGTATTTGTACATTTGAAAGAGTGATTTTACAGAAGACACCTCGTGGCTCTGTGAAGTAATAAAAATAATGTATGTTTTTAATATAATGAGCAAATGTAAGCTAGCCTGTAAATGATTGTTTCAGCTTCTGGATGTTTACGACCTCCTGCCGTTTGATAATCCAGACGGCGGTACCTGGAAACAAGGTTTTGAGATCCGTTACCACGGCAATGAGTGGGACGAGCAGCCACTTGAACTTTTTCTGGTTCCTCATTCGCATAATGACCCGGGTGAGAAACTACAGCCGAAATATTCCAAACCTGTCAGTACAGTGGATTTAAATAAAGCTTTTCAAATGTCTGTGTTTCAGGCTGGGTGAAGACGTATGACAGTTATTATCAGGACCAGACGAAACACATTCTCAACAACATGCTGATTAAACTGACTGAAGACAGCAGGTGCTCCTCTTCATCTTCATCTTCATCTTCAGACTCAAACAGCAGTCAGTTTGCCTCTCTGTCCTGTCTCACTTCCTGTCTGTGGCTCTCAGCCCTGTCTGACTTCTGGTCTGTGGTTCTCAGCCTGTCTGTTCCTCTCCTGTGGAACCAGCTTCCAGTCTGTGTTCGGGAGACAGACCCCCTCCTCACATTTAAGAGTAGGTTTAAGACTTTCCTCTGTGATAAAGCTTATAGCAGGACTGACTCAGGTGAGCCCTGAACCCCCCCTTAGTTATGCTGCTATAGGCCTAGACTGCCGGGAGACTTCCCATGATGCACTGAGCTCCTCTCTCTCTCCCTCTCTCTCTCATTGTGGAGTCTGGATCTTCAGTATCTGGTTCTGCGGTGTCTGGATGCACACAGGTCTTTGCTTTACATCTGTATGTGGAATTTTACTGTGCTACTGTGTGTTCTCTTCGTCCTGCTCTACTCTGCTCTCACTCAGGCTAACAGTAATCATCTTAAACACTAACATGACAGACATAACAACCCTAGCCTGTACTGTTTATCTCTGAATGTCTTCATCTGCATGAGTAGGCTCACCGGGTGCTTCTCTTTATGGACCCTACAGAAGCTAGAACAGCAGCCCCAGGCTCCGCCCCTCGGATATGGCTGTAGAGGCAGCTAGAATGGAACTCGCAATGGAAGGCAGTTAACACTCTATATTAACAACTGCTTTGAGATAACTCTGTTATGATATGGCGCTATATAAATAAAATTGAATTGAATTGAACACAAATATACAGTTTCAAACTGCTGCTCACTGTAGTTTTTACCAAACTAACAGAAGGAAGTAGTGACTTTGTTGGGCACTATTTTCAGCAGCGGATGAATCCACATTTTGGGGCAACAGGACGGTGTGTAAATAAAGTCCAGTGAGGCTCATTGATGCATTTGCACATTAGAAGCTGTTAGCAGATCTGCTGCTCGAGTCTGAACAGGAAGAAATACAAACTATCAGAATTAAAGTGTAAAAGTTTAAAGATAAACTGAAGTTGAATCAGATTAAATGTTTCAGCACATTAAAGGTGAATCTCATCACTCTGAACCCCATGAACACTGACATTAACTCTCCTTCTCCACAGTTAGGATTTTTGTTTCTGCTGTAAAATGAGTTGACCTGCTTTTATTGATTTGTTGACTGCATAAGAGCGAATGACTGCATCACATCTTGTGTTCATCAGGAGGAAGATGATTTGGGCAGAAATCAGTTATTTCTCTAAATGGTGGAACGACATCGATGAGCAGAAGAGAGAGATGGTGAAACGGTAACTTCAGCTTCTGCTTTGGCTCTGATTTTAATTTTGATAAAGCAACATGTTAAAATGTCCATTTCTCATTTAAAGATAAACATTATTATTTCTAAAGATATTGAAGCTAAGACACGCTTCTCTTTGTTTTTGTCATTTTGTCAAAGCATCCTGAGTCACCAGCTTTTGTTTGGAACTTTTTTTTTACTGTCTATAATGTTCATTTTTTATTATTTATTTTAATTGGTTTATTTGATCTTTATCATTATATCTTTGTCATTATTTAATCATGTAGTCTTGTGTGACTTTCTTTTGTTCTGTTGCTGCTCTGTGATTGGTCAGTCTGGTGAGGGCGGGGCAGTTGGAGCTGGTGACGGGCGGCTGGGTGATGGCCGATGAAGCAAACTCTCATTACTTCGCTATGTTGGACCAGCTGATCGAGGGACACCAGTGGATACAGCGACACCTGGGTGCATGTTAGCTCCACTTCATTTCCTGTCACTGTGTTACATCACAGCTTTAAATCTGTGTTTGTGTCCAGGTGTGAAGCCGAGCAGCGGTTGGGCAGTGGATCCGTTTGGCCACTCCCCCTCTATGACCTACCTGCTGAAGGGGGCGGGGCTTCGCGACATCGTAATCCAACGCACTCACTATGCTGTCAAAAAACACTTTGCCCAGCAACAGACGCTCGAGTTTCTATGGCGACAGAGCTGGGGTGGGAAATATATTGCATAAATAATTTGACTAGAAATTGGTCCAAATGATTAAATTGTACAAAAATATGGTGTCAGAACAAAAGGCTGGTTTACAGCCACTGTGATCTAAATGTGAGACGACTGAACAATGTTTCGTTAACTCCGCCCACTTCCGGTGTGTCAGACTCCTCTGCCCGCAGTGACATCACATGTCACATGATGCCGTTCTACAGCTACGACGTACCGCACACGTGTGGTCCGAACCCGGCGGTCTGTTGTCAGTTCGATTTCCACCGCCTGCCTGGGGGGCGGGTCTTCTGTCCATGGAGGATTCCACCGCAGCCAATCACAGAGCAAAACGTCCAGGAGCAGTAAGCAGGGGGCGGGGCCAATGATAACGATCATGAATATTTATGATTTGAATTATTAATACTATTAATTGTGTGACTTTAATTGTGTGCCTGAAGAGCGGTAGCACAAGGCACACTATGCAATTGCTCCGGGACCTAGAGATCAAAAAACATCATCGGGCCTGATTTTTTTATGTACTTTGCACACCTCTAGCGGCAATGGTGCAGGAGTTGAAAATCGGCAAAAAACAATACAAATACAATGCAAACCGTCCCTTTGTATTACGCTTTTTGATGACATCTACGTTAAAACCTGTTCATCCCTGCAGTATGCGTTTGGGTTCCTCTGTCTCCTCCTCCTCTGTTCCTTCTTCCTCAGTCTCCTCCTTGGCTCCTTCTTCCTCGGTCTCCTCAGTAGAGGAGGTAGTAGAAGAGGAAGTGGAAGTAGAGGAGAAAGTAAAACCTGTGATGAGGAAGAGAAAAAGGAAGTAGATGTGGAAGAGGAAGTAGACGAGGAAGTGGAAGAGGAAGTAGAGGCGGAAGTCACTGCGCATTGACAGGCTCCTCTGAAATCATCTCAAATCTTTCCACCCACAGTGCTCTCGCGTCCACAATTTTAACTCCACATACATAATTAGCCCTCGAAACGTAGACACATTTGTCTAGCTTCAGAAAAAGGAACCATATAAATCATAGGATATATGGTTTAAAAGTGCTGGCTGATGACGGACACAGCTGCAGCTAAGCAGAGACGGCCACTAGATGGCAACATTGGATTACAAATGGGAGTAAGGCAGCTAAAATTTTAATAATTCTTGCTGGATGTGGTGATTGTCTTCACGGTCCACTGGATGGCAGCATTGCGTTACAAACAGGCTCACCTGAGTCAGCTCTGTATAGATCTTGCGGACAGACGATCTCAGTGTTTGGGTGCTGAGATGAATGACCTGTTTATAAAATGATTGGATTTACTGCCCGTGAGGTGGTGTGGAATTGATGCGTTTCGCCGTGAAACAGGAAGTGGTTTATATCTGCACTGTGCTTTGGCCGAGAGGCACCAAACTTAACATATTTCATGATCGCCCTGTCCCGAAGTAATCTAAATGCTAATTCATTTTCATCTGTGCTCATAGCGCCACCCTGTGACAACAGGAAGTTACAGGGGCTATACTTTGAATCAATACTCCTAGCAGGTGTAGTACCGAAGTAGGTGGCAGTACCGAATTACACAGCAAGGGACAGACAAGTTCTGGGGCCTAGGATCACACGGTTGCACTTCAGGCACACATAAAATTTCCATGGAATTTTACATTTCTAGTTTATACTAATGGCCTTTTAGTGGTCCGTAAACATGCATAAAACTTATTTCAACAGATTAGAAACCAGCTTCCTGTTTTTTATCCATGTCATGACGATCCTCCTCTCCGTCCTCTCAGAGCTCTCCTCCTGTTGGATCAGTACCGGCAGAAGTCTCGTCTCTTTCGCTCTCCGGTTCTTCTCGTTCCGCTCGGTGATGACTTTCGATTCGTGGAGTCGAGCGAGTGGGATGCTCAGTTCATTAACTATCAGAAACTCTTCGACTACTTCGACCAACACCCGGAGCTCCACATCAAGGTGAGACACCTGGGAGGGGGCGGGGCATGGGGGAGGAAATAACCTCGGTACTAATGGGCGGGGCACACTGAGGTTAATCTGTTGTAAATACAGATATAAATCTTCATCTTTTATTAACACCGAGAAGAGCACAGTGAGATTACACTGCGTGTGATCAATACAAACCACCGAAATCCTAAACATCCCGTAGCAACACACACAGCAGACACATATTACTAAGAATTATAAAATATAAAAAAAACAAAAAATAATGAAATAAAAAGAAATGACAAACATAAAGAAAAAAATATTCCAAAGTGTGTAATGTTTTCTTCATTAGTTGTCAGGTATAGAAACTATATTTACTGATGGATCCTTATTTCAAAATGTAATCAATATTATATTAATGTAGACCAATATACAATATTATCATCCATCTAAAGTGTGGGTTATCAATACCAGCACAAAAATCAATAACAGCTTCAGCAGTCTAAAGTGGCTGCAGTTATCATTTACATGCAGAAGCATGTTTCTATCGACTGTGTGTTTCTTCTTCGTCTGTTTTCAGGCTCGTTTCGGGACTCTGTCTGATTACTTTGAAGCTCTTCATCGGCACCTGAATGCAGCAGGAACGACTCTGCCGACGCTTCGCGGCGACTTCTTCACGTACGCCGACCGGGATGACCATTACTGGAGCGGATACTTCACCTCCAGACCGTTTTACAAACGCCTCGACAGAACGCTGGAGGCCACGCTCAGGTACGCCATCATATTTATTTTTATTAATGTTAACATCAGCACCATTGCTACTACTATTGCCTTATCTGTATGTGGAACTGTACTGTGCTGCTGTGTTTTCTCTTTCCTCCGGCTCTCACTCCACCCTCCATCTTTCCCTCGCTCTCTTTCAACCCAACCGGTCGAGGCAGATGACCACCCACCCAGAGCCTGGTTCTGGTTCTGCTCAATTTCTGCCTTTTAAAAAAGAGTTTTTCATCGCCACCGTTGCCTAGTGCTTGCTCATGGTGGGAATTGTTGGCTCTCTCTACATAAAGAGTCGGACTAGACCTGCTCTATATGAAAACGTGCCCTGAGATAACTTTGTTATGCTATGGCGCTATAGAAATAAAACCGAATTGCCAATTTGTGCGGATTGATCAAATTTGATTGCTGCTGACCAAACAACCCACCAACAGTCATCAGATTCTGATTCGTCACTCATCATTTACAACAAGCAAGCACAACTTGTCTCGCTTCACCCCAGAAGCAAGAAGGTCAGTCCAGTGAAACATCTCCCTCATAACACTCAGAGACTACGGTCTCTGAGTTTGTGATAGCCCAGCATGTCTCAAATGAAACCACTCATGAACCAGGGCCAGAGGGCAAGCTGCTCTAGGTGGGGGGAAATGTATATAGCAGAATGCAAGGCCACCGTGCGCAAATGCATCCACTTCCTGCTGTGCGGTCTGGTTGTGTAGGGAGAAAAACAGTGGGCACTGTGAGTTTTCTACAGATGCAAACAGGTCCACCGCTGCGCAGCCGAACATTGTCCAAATCTGATTCACAACAGCTAGGTGTAGTTTACATTCTGCGTAAAGTGGATTTTCTATGGACAAGAGGGCTGCACATAAATTCTGAATCCATGGAACATGCACCACTCTCACAGAGCATCGCTCCACAATATCAGCACAGACCTTGATTGCAGTTGATATAGGCAACCGTGATTGGACGATCTGTCCCAACAGCCTGAGACACAGACATTGACCTGTTTCTATAACAAAATGTGCCAGAGTGGACCTGAACCACTCTCTTGGCTGACAGGCGGGCTGTGTAGGTGAGCGAATTCAACATCAGACCCAGAAAGACAATGTCCCCTCTCCGTGTTAACACATTCTTTTCTCTGTTAACCACAAAAAACAGATTGGCCAGGTCTGCCAAAATAAAGTCTTTGTGCGGCACAGCCTCCTTCTCTGAGAGTTAAAGCAGTAGCAAGTTGTAACTTTAACTGTCTGCTGTTTGTTGCTGGGCAGGTAGGGCAGTGGGTTTATCAGTGCTAATGAGAGTGGTGAGACTCAATTAAAACTGTAAAGTTGTGTGCTATAAAACCAAAACAATGAGCTGTAAGGTGCTAAAATATACTGTAGAGGTGAGGGGAACCACAGAGTTGAGTGATCACGTTCTGTGAGTCTGTGATCACTATGAGCTACCCCTACCTAGTGATTATATTCTTTGCTGTATTATATTTACTGCAGTTTTAAGTTAAATTCCAACCAGATCCAAGATTATAGATGGCTGAAAATGACATTAAATTTTAGATACTGATTTGACCGAAAGCCAAAGCCAAAATTAATTTTGTATATTTTGTATGGTTATTATATTGTATAGTTATTGCTTAATGAAACAACTAATGTGGATACACCCATTTGGCTTAATATTTGAAAATCACACTTGTCTTCACTGCCAGTAGACTGTAAAAGTTGAAAAATTTCAGTCAATCTGCCAAGTCTGTTTGCAGGCACATTAAGTGTCACCTGTGGTATCTTTCTCCTTATGAAAGTAATGAATATCCAGTTTGCCAGTACTATATATGGCAAAATTTGAATGCAGCATGTAGTTACTGTTTTACAGTCCAAATAAAGCAATTTCAATCAATACCACAGTGTTTTGTTCAACGTGTGTGGTCTCTAACTGATAGAGCAAAGCATTGTCATCCAGGCTGCCAGCTGGTAAATTCTGCAAAAAAAAACATGTATTTAGGTTAAATCAGTGTCCTCAGTGCTCTGTGTGCTTTACATGGTGTCAAAATGAGCAGCACGAGAATCTGATATGAAATCATTAAGTAAGTTCTCAGTCTCAGCGAAAGTGACAAGTGATTTTTCTGTTTTGGTTGTCGTCACATAGAGAAAATATTTAGGTTTTCTTCCTATATCATTATCAAAGCATGATGGAAGAAGAGGTCAGTGCAGTTGATTCTCTGTGACATTGCACAGCTTGGTGCAATGACAATGCCACCATCAGAGATCTGTCTCCACTTTTATGGAGATGGTTCTTCAAGTGCCAGGATCCAAGCCGCAGGGCCATGAAAGGGTTATCACCGAGCAGAGGGGAAGGAGGGGTTGGGGAGAGGACAGCAGGCGGGCTTTCACTACTGCATTGCCCAAGTCTTGTCTGCCTGACTCTGCACAGGAAACATCAGCTTTGGACGAAATCTGCTACGGTGTTTTAGGGGGATCTGGGTGAATTTGATGTGAATGGTAAGGAGCAGTATATCACAAGAAAACCTTGCCAGTGTTGTCTCTGAGTGCAAATACAACAACGCCGTTACGTAACCATAACAACCACGACAACGTGACAAGCACTGGATTTGAAACCAAGGGCATTAACACAACAATATCTGCTGTTGGCAAGAGAATTTGAAGATCATTTCTGCGTTATTGCTGTGGTCCTCATATCCAAAGATAACTGCCCCTGTGAAATGGTCTGATGTTCAGACTACAACATCACACACAAGTGAAAATGAAAGTGTAGTTCTGTTTGTGTGCTATAATATGAAGCCAAGAATCCTGTCTCATATATTATACTGCAACCCCCACAAACCTCAGACTATGATTCAGTAACTGAGCTCCTCACATATATACATATACAACAGCTATACAGTGTCAACTTCTCTATTCAACTCATCACTTTTTCTGCTGATACTCTGTCGTGAAATCATAATCTCTATTACATGGGCTATCTATATTACACGGCTGGCAAACAGCAAAGTCAAGGCCCTGCAAGTTAAAATGAGTGATTTATCATCTTTTCATGTCGATCCACTGTTCAATACCTTTCAAAACAAAATATTTTACAACTACTGCTTAGTCATTATGTTGAGCAACACTGAATGCCTGCCCAGCCATTCCCAGTGGAAATGTTAATTGCCATCTCACAAATATACAGGATTCACATTCGAAGTGGCATTTCACTTTGAATGGCTGCCTGCAGTACATCACCAAGTGAATTAAAAATATACAACCATTAAGTGGAGCAGACATACACCATGCCGGGTCACAGTTGGAGAGCTAAGTGCTGCCTTCTGCCATTTGGATCACCATGGAAACAGCCAAATACACAACCAGCACTCATAAACTTCAACTCAGCATACTGCAATCCATGTGTGATGGAAAGTTGTACATTCTATCTTTCTATGCTGCAAAAAATACAATTTCATGAATACAAAAGTAGTTAGCATAAAAATACAAAGAAGACATTCTAATTTTTATCATCTGCAAGTAATCTACAACAATTGTTTGCCTATGGTTGTCAATCACAGCTTGATGATAATAATAATAATTATAAAATTGAAATTGAATGATAATAAACCGGACAATGACTGGCAACTGCCAGTGAGCACATGGGTCTGAAAATGATCAAAATTAGAAAATCAATGCGTGCTATTATTGAGCTAAAATAACACACCGCTGATAAACAACTCAATATTGACTTAACTGGTATGACACCAGTGGGACAATATCTCATATGTTGCATGACGAACATTTTCCTGAATCATTGTCATTGTGAATGCCATTATTATTAGAGCAGTTTCACATGAGGCCCTACAGCAGAGCACAGCAGTAAATAGTGTAAATGTAGGGAATTGTAAATGACGCGCGTTTACACAACCTACGTTTGTTGCATACAAATTAACCGCCATTGAGATCGGCTGCGGGCGAGCCCCAACATCGTGATTCCTATCGAACCTCTTGCCAAAAGTACTATTGACCACTGTCCAACATGCTTTAGCATCCCTGTCCTCATACCTGCTCTGTGCGCTTCACCCAAGCGGATCTCGGTAATGCTCGTCGGGTCACTCTGAGATCTCCCCCGCTGCAACACGCAATCCTCATCCAACCCGTCTGATGATGCCATGGTGAATAGAAAAGCACAATGCAAAATTGATAGGCGAGCCAAGGTCACCGGTATCAAGTGCTGGAGCAGATTTAATGTGGTTGGACTGCTGCAGCTGCAGCTCCTGGTCCCCGATAAGCGGCTGTGCTGGGGAAATCCATAACGCGCGCAGCATCATGCCTCTTTCAAGTGCTGCTCGTAAACTCCTATTTTAAACATCTAAATTCGACTTGACAGTTTCTCATGGATTACAAAAACTGAAATATATAGATATTGTAAATTAGCATAATATTCACGTCTATGCACGTCTATGTTTATCAGCTTATTACACCAATTGCAATTAAAGTGATACTGCCATGGTAATAACCATAGGCTAATACCTCGACAATGAGTTACTGCACTGTGTTGATGTATCAGGAGAAATAGCTTCAATCAAAAACTACAACAAAAATTGCTCTGTCCACAGAAGGATGAACCCAACTATGGCTTAGGATACATCTTTAAAATCTAAAAATGTAAACTGTGTGGCTCATGTTTCTGGGTGTAAGCAAGTCTCATGATTTCGTGCTTTGATGGCTCACATGTGAGGCCAACCTGAAAATGCCATATGCCCTACTGTCCATGAAGGCAGCGTTGGATTCAGGTACACTTGGAATTGGTAAAGATGGTGTCTTGACATTTTGCAACTGGACTGAATCGTATACATTTATTGAATATAGGATGTAGGCCTACAATCAGAAATGATAGAACGTGTTTATAGTTATAGATAGACGACAACCACAGCTGGGAAAGTTAAATATTTTGATATAATCTTTACACACAGTAGGCTACAGGTAGACTATGATTAGTCAATTACTGATGTGAATGTAAATGCTGTTATTGAATGTGAAACTTTACTTTCACAATGGACTCCAGGGAGCCTCTCCCGGCTTTAGTGCATATGTTTATAAATCAATAGGCTGTGTCTGTCAGCTTGTCTGTGTAATGTATTGTTATTGTGAATTGTGCCTGTGCGACATAGGCTTCCATAGTTAGCATCTGACTTTGAGCTAGTGAGCATATCGTTCACTGAACTACTATTTTGATATGAACTACTAGTAGTAATGAGTCATCTCAGTAATTTGTTCTTTTTTGGCCATGTCTGCACATGCACATTCTGTGACAAATAAATAATTTTGGATGGAATGAGAGGGAAGACAAACTCACAATCAGCCAATCCCCTGATAAGTTTTGTCACAGGAAGGTGTTTTGTCAACTTCCCTGATTGAACAGAATATGAAAAAAATGTCCCCTTTGCTTTATTTAGAACAAGCAGAATCATATTCACTCACTATTTTTTATTACAACTCACATTTTAATGTGTATTTAAATTAATATGTAATTTTTGTTACAGAAAAATAGTCACAGTTGAAAACGTGTTTTGCCAAGGAGCTAAAACAGCCAGCACTGAGCATAGCCTACATAATATAGTGACAGGAATAACATAAAAGGATGATGAAATGTAAATACAACATAGGCTTACCAAAATTTGTGTGTATCACTATTCAGTGATAACAAGCTCACTCCATTAACATATCACTTCTCCACCAGGCCCAGTTGTTCAGAAGTAATCTGATCAGATTTTTGATTTTGATTAGATCAAATCTTGAAAATTAGTTGTTCAAAAGAAAAAAGGATCCTGAAATCAGATTAGATCACATAATCCAGTCTTGGTTCTCAAACCTTCAGTATGTGTTGTTCGTAATTCTCCCCCAGAACACAGCAAAACAGATCCTGCCATCTGCTGGTTTCCAGTTGCAACCCACCTGTTGCAAAGAATCTTGGCATTTGGTTAAACAGTAATTTAAGCTTTGAAGAGCACACGACAAAACTTGTGCAGAGTTGTTTTTATCATCTTAGAAATATTGGAAAAATACAATCCATTTTATCTTTTAATTCAATTCACTTCAATTCAATTTTATTTATATAGCGCTATATCATAACAAAGTTATCTCATAGCACTTGTTAATATAGAGCAAGTCCAAGCCAACTCTATATGTACAGACCCAACAATTCCACCATGAGCA
>JAVQJF010024929.1:0-11030 GCA_036023855.1 Gadopsis marmoratus | reverse complement strand
TTCTTCATCCCTACTCTGGATTATAAGGGAAAGCTGTAATCCATGCGCTTCGAGCAAACCAAATCAACCGCTGCACTGATGAGGCTCACAGCTGTGCATGGTGCCCCTCTGGTGTGTGTAATGGAATGGGATAAGATGGGATGGATTAATAGGACTGTTTTTGTCCAGTTGTTTATTGTTGCACAGCATACATGCACACACATTATCACACGCATTTGGCTACACACTTGCACACCTCGCATACTGGGTGCATTTTCATAAACTGATGCATAACCTACCTGAAATGCATTATTTTTATGTGGAAACAGAGTGAGGGATCAGAGAGAATATTTTTTTTAAATGTTTATTATAATCACCACAGAGCCATCTAAATGATCGAGCCTTCATGTTTTATAAGTTAATCTCAGAAGTCGAGTCTACTTTAGTTGTTCAGCAGCAGTAAGAGGAAGACGGGGAAAGCAGTGGATGCAGGCAGGTCACTGAAAAGGATTTAGAGGGAGCAGTGCTTTCCACAGGATTTCATGAGATCTCCCCAGGAAGAAAATTTAAGAAAATGTTAAAGTTAAATGCATCAATCTGGTGCACTTTGAGAGCAAAATTAAGAAGTTACATCTGTTGCTAATATGCTAGAGCACACATTTGAGCAAGAGTGGTTACCTGTGTCGAACAGGCTTATTGAGATGGGGTTATCACTATTTACAAACGTTGCACCTTACATTTTGACATTTAATTTTCCTAGGCTTTGCCCTTGTGTAACAAAAGAAAACCCCACCCAGATGGTGACTGTTTAGAAAAATTATTCGACTCGTCCGGAGATCAATCCGGAATCCGGGGGGGGGGGCGGTTAGTGGTTCGATTCCGAAGTGTGCCTGGGCAAGATTGAACCATACGTTGCCCCTTGGTGCCGTAAGAGTGCCCTGTCCCTGACCAAGATGGGGCATAAGCACTTGCACTTGGTCCTCCAAGGGTTGCGGGATGGGTTAAAGGACGAGTTTCATCATGGGACGCAACTGCATGTCTGAATGTATCCTCATGTTTGACAATAAAACACCTTAGGGTCCTGTTCTATTCTACAAAGACAACGTGGTTTTTGAGATCATATCCTGTGGGTCTCAGATGGTGATATGATGAAAAAGAACATTTTCAGGTCATTATGAGACTATGGTGGAAGAAATTAATCTATGGTGGGCCGGCATACATTAGTTAATGAATGGGGAAACACTGGGGAGAAACATCTATGGATAGATATAGAGAATGATTAAAAAGCAACATTGAAACTGCCTGTGTGTAGTCAAGGGTCTGTGATTAATAGCTTAATTTGTCATGATGAAAAATCTGAGCATCTGGGGCAAGTCTGATCCTGTTCACAGTGATTCAGCTAGTTTACCTGATTTAGCCAATGGTTGAGTTCAGAAGCAGACATAGCAATGTTTTGTTTTTTTTGTGTTTTTTTCGTGGCGCCACACAAGCTGTAACTAGCTTCAGACAATGTCTTGATGTCTGAGAGTAGAGTGACTGATTAAGTATTACTGGATGTTAATGACAGCGAGGGTTATGTGGAACAACTGATTGTGACTCATGCAAGTTAATATAATGATCAATTCGCAATTAAAATGGAGGAAATGTTTATATCAAGTCTTGCAAAGGGATTACTTTGAGGAGACGCCAAGTCAATGGCATGTTGACTCCAGCTGTCCTGAAATATTGTGAAAGTATGTTTTTGTTAACAATAGAAGTATCTGTTGCACAACACTGTGACACTGATGTTATGTGGGCTCCTTTGTTCTTGCTCTGTGGCCACATTTAAATGCAGCCACACACATTTTGTTTTTCACGTTTTCATTACCGTGATGCCAATGTTTCCGATGTGAGCGTATTCAAATTTTATGGTGCTAATTTACAACTTTACGTGTAGTGTCTGGGCTTGTCTCACCCTGGGAAACAGCTATCCAACTCTTCTGCACCCTTCCCCTAGACTCTGAGCGTGTGTGTGTGTGTGTGTGTTGGGGGGGTGAGTCGTGTCTGCCAGTATGCCATTACATCTTGCAAACAGCTCAATGAAAATGGTGACAAGTCTGGTCATTAATCTGCATTTGTGGTCTCCATTAAAATGAGGGGACGTACCAACGGAAGACTTATGACAGAGCTTTAGTTTCTTTTTTTGTTCATATAATCTCCTTTCTCCTCCCCTTCTTGCCAGTTGCCTCCATCCTTGGTCAAGGGGCTTCACCAGAGCACTCCTCCCATGCACATTATCTCCACTGTGCAGTCTTATGTAACCTGTTTGTTATGATTGGAGGCCCAAAATATGCTGTGTGCAAAATTAAGTGTTATAATTCCTGATTTATTACCTGCTTCAGTGGCACCGGCATGCTTGGATATTGCTGCGCGAGAGTGAAGAGCTAGTGTGAAAGAAGAGCTTTAAGGATGTCACATTTGCTGGAAATCAAGTCTTGCCACAGCTCAGTGAGCCTGACTGAATGAAGATTAAAACCTTAGAGGTCACACCATGCCTGCGTATGTGCATTGATGACTGTTTTGGAAGAGTTTGTTGGTTATTTTTGTGGTTTTGTGTGTCTGCGGGAATAGTTGTCAGTGTTGAGCAAAGGTGTGTATGCTATGCCAGTGTTGATTGAGATTGGAGCACAACCGATACTGATTTCTGAGACAATGAACCTCCTTATCAGCAATGTATATATGGATATTGATGTTTCTACGATAAGCTGAAGTTGGCCTGTAATTTGAGCATGTGGAATCGGTCAGGCTGTAATTCAGATGGACACGAGCACTTCTGTAATGATCGTTGAGCAGCAGCACAGCAAACTCCTGCCTCAAAGGTAACAGACAGCAAAAGCCATTTCTGTCCCTTTTTTACCGAAACGAACAAGCACACAGAGCACACTACCCTGACGTGTAACGTTTCAGCGTTTCTCACACTGCAGCAAAACATCCAGAGTTGTTCCAGCTTCAAGCAAAATACAACTCATAATTAATTACTGTGTCAAGAGGAAAAAATGGATACTGGAAACCACAGATGAGACAGAAAGGGAAAGGCAAAGAGAGATACGGATGGGGGTGGGGGGGGGGGCAGAAATTTCACTCATGAAATAACAGAAGAGCTAAGGTAGAGCTGGAAGGAGAAGAGGTACAGGGACGTAAGAATGGATGGCTGGAGAAAGAGGGAGGACGTGTTGGGACTCAAGATGGTACCAGTCGGCAGCCGATGGAAGCGAAAGCTGATTTGTCTACACGGCGCTGCATTTCTGTCTGCCGGTTAGCGTGGGGAATAAGGGAATTTGGAGAGAGAGAGAGAGAAATGGGAAAGGACAGAGAGCTAGAGGCTTTGAATTTGTTGTATGAAAGCAGCTGTCAGACAGTGCCTAGCAACACCATTTAAGAAGGATTCTTGGCCACATTCATAGTAATTACAGCAAACTATCTGCCGTTTTGATTCCGAACAAGCTTATGTGGCACAACATGGATATAACTAGGGGGCAGTTCAGAAGGATGATGGAGAGGATATCTTCTTTGTTAACACAAAATATGTCATGTATGCTTCTTGTTAAATTTAGATTAAAGGGAAATGTTAAAGCTCTGCTCCATTCTTCTCATCCTCCCATTTGAATTTTTAAGCTTTTTGAAACCACTACATCTTAAGCCCAGTTCAGACCAAAGATTTACGAAGGAGACAAAACCATTTTAGAACATTTCAATTTGGCCCGTCTCCAGTGGACTGAAGCCGGCTGATGGCAGATTTTAGAACGTCACCTGTTTCAACAGCCATCAGCACGTAGCAAAGTCTGACCAAATCTTTGGTCTCAACTGGGCTTTAGAAAGTGATATTTAATAGGATTTATTGTCAAAATTGGGTGTGTAGCAGTGGTCATTAGCTTAACCTGGTTTTATACTTTCTTTTGTTTTGAAGTATTGTTGTTTTTCTGAATTTTATATAGCTAATCAACAAATTAATATTAAGCTCTTTCAGTCATAATCATTTTCTTAACAACATTTGTGTGATTACGGCCCCTAACGCTCACTGATGAGTTGCTTGTGTGTCTTTGTTGGACCTCAGTCATCCTAATTGAATCCAGAGCTTCATTAAGTTCACCCTGTAAATGGCCCGCTCCGGTCACTGCCATGTGGTCTGTGTCAAACGTCCCATTCAGGACGTCAGCCGCAGTCTAGCCCAATCAGAGTGAGGCACTGACGGCAGGCCACTGGGCTCTTCAACAGTCCTCCTAATGACATTAGAGCCTCTTGATCTGCACTGATGATAACACACTCCACCAATCTCAGCATCAGCACCCGCTGCACAAATGCCCAGCCCAAGCCGTGTGTGTGTGTATGTGTGTTGGAGTGACCTTACTTTGGAACCAAGGACTGTTTGAGTGCTGTACTCCCTCAAGGACTCATTCCCCACTCTCTTTGCAGTGTAGTAACGCCACTAGTGATATTGTAACAAAAGACGCAATGCAGAGATTATTATTTCTGTTCAGAAAACATTCTGGAGGGGCCCGACTCTTGAGTGTGTGTTTAGAAAAATTAGTGTGTTTGAACCCCATTTGTCTAAGGAGGATTTGTAAGTCTCAGATGGGAGCGAGGGGAAAGGAAAGGAGTGGCAAAAAATGAAAGAGATTGAGTGAGGAAAGGAGATGGCAGATGTCAGCTATTTCTCTAAAATCCAGAGGGGTTGTCCAGTTGGATCTTTGCCTAGACCCCTTCTTTGAAATGCTCTGACTCACTCTAGGAGAGCGAAAAGGAGAGACAGAAAGATAGACCGCAAGCTAGCAAGAAAATATGTGTGACACAGAAATTGTGTTTATGCCTGACACACTTACTGGATCAGTGACTCACTATGCTTGGCTTTGCTTCTTTCTTACAGTATCTTTTTAGGACATGGTTGTTTTTGCATTTTTGCCTCGTTTTTGCTGCTAACTGGGAGTTTGTGGGCAACCACATTAACCACAACATGGAGTCACTAGTCACTTCTTTTTACCCGGCGGTGAGGAGGATGCAACACGGTCAAATGTTCATGCTACCCCACCCAGAAAAAAACAAAAACATTCAAGCATACCTTAACCATACTGCATTTGCCATGCTGAGCTGAAAAAAGTTATGTGTTGCCAAGGAATTATCATAACCGTTGCCATTTAACAGACTGAACATGGGGAGATTCACCTGGAAAGTGTAGGTGCAAAAAACTAAAATACTTGCTTTAATAAACAATTTATTATTTGCAGCTTATTGATGGTTGTAAACACTGGGTTGATACATCTGTAGTACATAATGTCAGAGTCTCTCTGTCAGTTTTCTGTCATTCATATGATATGTACCCAGTTGACAATACAATCCTAAGGCTTTCTTTGTAATATCAACAGCTCTGTGGTGGATTAGACCTCCTAACCCCGAGCTAGACAGGGTATCTGGTGACAGTAATCCATGCTGCTAATCCACAACTTGATGCAACCAAGGACACCGTGCCTTCTCTCTCTATCCCTCTGTTCTTCTTTTTTCTTTTCTGCTGCTGCCTTCCTGAGAGACATGCATGTGCCATCTGTTTTATGTATCAGCAGGGGTTAGTTTAGCTTGATAGGCATGTTAGACCTGATCACTCCATCATTACTTAAATTTGTGTCTATTTGTCTGTGCACAGGTTTGTTTTTGTTTGTGTGTGTGTGTGTGTGTGAATGACGGGGCGGCACAATTATCCTTCATTATATTGTATCTCCATTTTCTCTTGCTTTGCTTAATATTAGAATTCAACCTCATTGATGTGTTTGTTTATATACAGGAACAAAAGTGCAATAAATGTGTTTCTTGAAAGCAAGAGAAATAATCTTGATTGCAAGATTAAGCGAAATTATCATCGTTCCATAAATGCTGCTGACCTATTAAATGAAGACACGTACATGTTATGTACGGGTGTTTGTGTGCAAGCTTAGCCTGCGATAGCATTGAATTGATGCTTTTATGTGTCTGCATTCATATGGAGGCATATATGCTAATTTGTGCATACATTTTTGTCTATAGTCTCAAGTAATGTATAATTGGATTTGTGTGTGAGTGAAAGTGTGTTTGTTCATGATGATGATGATAATAATGAGTGAGTGATGAATCGTCCTGTTCTAATTCCTAATGTCTTATTCCTGGAGGCGTGCAGGCTGTACTGTATGCAGTGTTGTTGGGGTTCTCTCTTAGCTACAGCTCCTCCTGAGCCGCATGCTTGGATAGCAGAAGCCTATGCTTTTGTCCCTAGCCACCAGCAAGCTGAAAAAGCCTCAGTTTGCTTTGCTCTAGTTTAATTTGGTTTTTGCCAGTGTTGTAGTGAGGGGGCATAATGTACTTTTGTTGGTACCAAGGTGTAATGCCAGTTTGTGTGTGTGTGTGTGTGCGTGTGTGTGCATTCCATCTCTGTATGCTTGCTGTGTTTGTGTGTATTTTATGCAGAAGTGTCAAGTTGGAGTGTGTGTCTTGCTGTGTTGTGGTCTGGATGTTTGTGTGTAGATTGGCAAGCCTGTGTCTGTGAGTGTGTGCGTTTGTGATTATGATTATGCTGGGTGAGTGCAGGGACACTGTTTTCCTCCAGTCCCAGTGTGTGGCTACGATGCAGAGTGACGCTTATTCCTCTGATCAGTGCCAAAACTCAGCAGGAGAGGCGGGCGGGTGGGTGGGTTTTCTTCTTTTGTGGGGGGGGCTCCACTACTCCAGTCAGTTTAGTCACTGATCTGGGACACACATCTCTGTCTGCTTGTTTTCCTTTTCTTCATCTGCCTCTGTGTCACTGTCTTTCTCTCTGTCTTTTCTGTCTTTCTCTGGCTCCCTCACTCACTGGTTTTTGCTCTTTTTCAACTCCCAGTCACATGCGGAGTCATACCAGTACCAATGTTTGCTGATCTATTACTACTACTTCTACTACTACTACTACTTGTCACATCCCAACTCCCTCCACATACATCATATCCCAGACCAATGGCCTCTGCAATCATTACGAAATGAGTCACTAACTACACTTCAACAATCCATAATTATAACTGCTGCTCCCACTGCCCATGTTAACCAGTGAGGTGGCAAGCAGTAGGTTACGAGAGATGTAACCAGGCTACCAAACAGACCTTATAGTAGCAGTTTAGCAGGCTCATAAGAGCAGGTGCATAGCCTGAAGCAATGTTCACGAGAGCCTTAAAACTACTGCAACAGCAATCTGCCAACCTGACCCTTACCAGCTGATGTCATGTCAACTAGAAAGACACCATTCCCAGTTGGGCAAAGACACAAAATGGCCCTAGATCCCATGAAAACAGTAAAAAAAAAGTAATCTGATTTGCCTACTACCATAAACTAACTTCTATCTAGGTACTGTAGGGGCCTGGCAATGGAGTTATTTCAAAGCGATCACCAAAACCCTGAAATAAATTGTAAATGTTACTGGATGTAAGTGAGACTTTAGGATGGGAGAGGTGTGATCTCTTCCAGTAAAAGTGCCAGCTACAGCATTTTGTACAAGCATGAGAGCAGTTGTTTTTCTCTCTCTGACTGTCTTGCATCCATCTATGCATCCATCCATCCCATCTCCCCATTCTGAGCAAATGGACACATCACGGAGTGAATTTTCTGTAGCTGGAGCAAGACATGCGCTTATCGCCATTACTTCTCTGAAACCCTGCTGACCTTTTCTTCCTTTTCACTTTGCATGGCTGTGTCCTATTAAACATTAAACTTCACTCTTCTCCACATTCCGTTCTGTTTCTCTTAAATCTTTGTCATCATTGTGCTCCTGTGCTGCATTCAAGTCTGTTTACTATGCAGTAAATTGTCGTCTGTGTGCTAGCTTGTCATTCGTTCACCTCCTTTCACCCTGTGACAGATTACCTTAGATAAGTGTGCAAAAATCATTTTTTTTTCTTTATGAATATAAAGGATTATGTGTAATTACCCTACTTCCTTCTCACTCATAATCTCCTAATCCTATTTGACTCATAGTGTTTTCGTGAATGTGATAGTTATTTTTAAACATTTTTACACTGTGAGAAGTTAAGCTGTTTACTCAAGACTTTGACGGTTTTTTCATTTCCAAGTCATTTCTTCAGCATAAATGCCTCCTCTCCATCAGACTGTAAATAGCAGGAGATTTTTTTGTCGAGGCTTGTTTTTTGGTGTCTCTCCGTCACGTCAGGCGTCGGATCTCCATTACCCAATCGTTGCCAAAGTGAAATGGCTCCTGACATATCCATAATAGCTTTGCCTAATACTGTTGTGGCTGAAATTAGCTGTGCTGCATTAAAATAATTTGAACCAGGGCAATTTGTACCAGTTGAACTTTGAACCTAACGGTGTTTGTGTCTTGTCTGAAGTTTGGAGAATAATTTCTGACATCCAGACTGTAATGTATGTGTGAGAGACGGAACAAATGAACTGTCATCTGGCTTAGGGTGGGGAACACATTTTAACCATCTGCCAACACATTTCTGGTGTGTAGCCATGGCGATGCCACTTCACCAGATACATCCAGAGAAACTAATAACTCCTCTTTTCTTGTCTCCTGGAGATTTGGAAACCACATTGACTGTATCCCCTGAAAACATGATAGTGCCCTTAATTGTCGAATTAACACATTTATAAATGTGAATGCAGTTTGTCTCCCTTTTTAGGCAATAGTTTTACTGAAATCATGCGATTCCTCCTGGCTGGCTGCTCAGTGTTTAAGAACACAGAAAAGGAAACGGGAAAACAGACACATCACAATTATTTTTTTACAACTGCGATCATACTCAGTGTTAGTCTCACACACACACACACACACACACACACACACACACTGTTGTTTTTGCCCACAGTTCCAGCGACACTGGAAGTGTATGTCAGGGAAAGAGTGTGGTGCTAATCATGAATTCATTAGCACTCTTTGATGTTTGTGGGGCTGTAAATGTGTGATTTTGTGTGTGTGTGTGTGTGTTGATATTTGACTAAATCTGGCAGCCGGCCCAGAGCAGCCAGCTACACGCTTGGGTCACAGAATTTAAATCCCCCTCTACCTTTAGCATCTGATCGGCCAAACTCGCTGGCTAGTCTGTGGATTCTGGATCACATCCAGATTATAAACTCTTTTGTTAGTGTAATTAGAAGTTATTTTACTGTCATGCCGTAATTTTCACTTGTTCTCAAACGTCATCACTTTCTATTCCTTTTCTCACACCTTATTTTAACATGCATATATAAGAGCAAGCAAAGGAAAAGGCATGTCGTAATGCAACACAGCTGATTACAGTTGAACTATGTGTTAGAATAATCAGTCCCTGTGTGTGTGTGTGTGCGTCTGATCTATAAATGCTCACAACCAAAGCAAGCTTTAATTAATGGCGCTTGATGATCAGCAGGCAAAGGCAAACAGCAACTAAATGAGCTTGCCCCCCCCTCGTCAGGGAGGGTAATTGCATTTCACCAACATATTCATGTTGCAGACACGCTGCCATTGCAGGGTGCCACTGATGAGGGTGTCATTTTTTTTGTGTGTTTTTATGCTAGCAAAATTCCCATTTATTTTTCAAGGGAGACTACAATGTCTTGTTTTGGATATCAGCTGTTCTTTGAGTGCAGTAGTGTTTATAGTCATGAAGATAAGCGAATGAGAAGGCGGCATAACGGCTTCCAGCCCTGTCTCCTGCTCTGTCTCACACCCTTCTTTTTCCTCTTAGTCTCCCTTCGTCTTCCCTCCTTCCTCTCTGCCTCTTTACCTATTAATAATAACTGGATAAAGTTGTGTGGGAATTTCAGAGGAACACTTTATTTTGGCTGTCCCTCTCCTTAGGTAAATGAGAGGTGGGAGCTTCAGTCCTGCTCCCTTTGTGAGATTAATATGCAGCTCCCCTTATGGGCTTACTGCCCTGTTATTACTCCTCAAGTAGCAGCAGCAGCTCGCACTATCTCCTTTCTCTAAACCTCTCTCTCTTTTGTCTCCCTCTCTTACACTCGTCTTCTCTTTAGTGGGTGGACACATTAACCGAAATCCCAATTTGGTGAATCTGGTAAAGTTATTTGTGTGTTGACTTTAACTCAATACTCATTACTACTCACTATAACATCTTTTTTTTTTCTATGTCACTGAATTTATATTTACTGCAGAGTTATTTCATGATATTGCAAGTGTTTCTATTATTTTGTCCACACCAGTATCTCCTGTAGTATCACGCTCTCAATTCACCTGTCCACGTTCCGCTTTCTGCCTTCCGTCTTCGTCATAGCTTTGTTAATGATCGCTCTTTGACTCCCACTCAACTGTGCACAGCCACTCACATCTGAACACACATGACCTTTTCTTTCTCTGTATCGGTTTTTATCCCTCGCACCATCCTCTCTGGTCCTCTTATCATGTGTTGAGAGGCTGTCTGCTCTGTTCTTTCTCTCTCCCTCTGCCTGCCAGGAGATGGAGGGGAGATTGGTGAGATTGCAGTGAGTGTGATTGCTTGAATATGAACCTTAGATGTGATCTATGGCTGGATAATGTCAGGTAGCACAACATTTATCATAGTGATCATGGTAAAAAGCGTCTTAAGAAATAATATTTATTTTTAAATAATGCGAAATAAGTGGAATGGAAAAAATCGTTTTGGCTACACTACGAAAATGGAAATTTTCTTGTTTTACTTTACTCTACTTATTTGACATTGTTTTATTTTTTGATGTGAGGTAAAAACACAATGTTGATGGTGAGTTGTATGAAGTGTGACAGCCAAGCTCTCTCATAGCTTTGAGTGACACTTTAGTTTTTCACCGTGTACCACTCAGCATGGAGACCGTTATAAATTGAATTTGAAAAAAGAAGATGTTGGTATTACTCTGCAGATTATATTTGCGCATGAGGCGATACCTGGACCCTACAGAGGTTGCACAGGCAGTCCAACTCCTCCAGGGTGGCACATCAATACGTGTCATTGCCAGAAGGTTTGCTGTGTCTCCCAGCACAGTCTCAAGAGCATGGAGGAGATTCCAGGAGACAGGCAGTTACTCTAGGAGAGCTGGACAGGGCCGTAGAA
>JAVQJF010024927.1:0-14901 GCA_036023855.1 Gadopsis marmoratus | reverse complement strand
TCTCCTCTCCTCTCCTCTCCTCTCCTCTCCTCTCCTCTCCTCTCCTCTCCTCTCCTCTCCTCTCCCTCACATGTCTGTTTTGTTGGCTCGTCACCGCTCTGCCCTCTTAATATTGACAGAAGAGTCGTGTGTGGCTGAGGGCAGAGAATGCTCTTTCTCTCTCTCTGCAATCTCTCTCATTTTGCTGCTCTCTCTACCAGTTTCTCTCATCTGAAGGTCATTCGAGTGCTGAGCCTTTCTAGCCACACTTCCACATTCATCCTTCATCTCTCTTCTGTCTGTTCCTCTTTCTTTCTCCCCTTGAAGCCATTTCTACTCACAGATGCTGTGTGTGATCACTATATGGACCATGTCTCTCTCTCCCTCTCTTGCTTCTCATTTCTCTAATGGGACTGAGCTGGCCCAGGTCCCAAGGTCAAAGCAGGTTTTTAACTGAGCACCCAACCCGACTAACCTCATTTGTTTGGATTGACCACTGAAGTATTCAGCACAGGTTATTGATTGAGCGGAGGGTCTTTTTGACTAAAGTCAGAATCATGTAGAAAATATAGACAAGTACTTGTTGTTTATTTGTCCATGTTTAAGTTCATTTTGAAAGTAATTTTATGTAAGTTATGTGCCTTCTTAAACAGTGTTTCTCCTTTGTTTTAGTCATTTCTGTTGCACTTCATTGCTATAAGGTGTCATTGTCGTGGCATTATTGTATATGTCGTTTGTACTTTTGAGATCTGTTGTAGTGCAGCAACGATTAGTTTCATCAATGAATAACCAGCCAATTATTATGATTATTTTCAGAAAATAGGCTAAAATGTCTCACAATTACTTAAAATCCAAGGTGATGGTGTTTTTTTTTGTCTGATGAACACTCTTCAGACAGCTTAGCTTACTATCGCACAAGAGAAAGAAAGCATTAAAACCCTTTCAACTGAGAAGCTGTAACCAGAGAATATTTGGAAAATGTTTTAGAAAAAATGACTTTAACAATGAATCAATGATCAAAATCCATTAAATGATTAGTTGTTTCAGCTTTAAGTGTTTTTAACGGCTGCTTTTCTGTCAGATGTTCCCTCAGTGCACATGTAACACGTATGAGGCGTGTTGTTTCACTACTAAGAAAACGCTCTGGTGGCTTGTGAAAGGTTATTTATTGAATGCTATATTCAATCATATTTTAAGTCTAGTTTTTTTTTAATCAGGTTCAAAATTGGGCTGTTGTACTAAGTCTCCACTACTTTCCCAGCAGTCCTCATTTAATTCTGGTTAGATGCTCTGCAGCTGGATTGTACCCAGATTAGACAGCAGTGTAATCACACTTTGTTTCACAGCACTGTGAGAAAAATCTTGATTTGTGCTCGCTCTGTGTTTTGTAACGCCTCCTGGCGCGATCACATGATAAATGTGAAACTGTTGCCAATGTGTGTGTACTCTGAGAATTGTGTATTGTTTATCAATTCACTATTTGCAGAACTTCTATCACCTGTCCTATTGCTATATATCCCTTAAAGACCTTATGAAATGAACCATGATTCTGTGACCAAAAAGACCATTTTCAGTTAATTTATATTAAAGTGACAACCTTTCTCCCTCTGTCATGCTCTCCCCAGAACTTGAATCAGAACCCTCGCACTTTGCTGCCCAAGTTTTTCGGCCTCTACTGTGTCCAATCGGGCGGGAAGAACATCCGCGTGGTGGTGATGAACAACGTCCTTCCCCGTGTGGTTCGCATGCACCTCAAATATGACCTGAAGGGCTCCACCTACAAGAGGCGAGCATCCAAGAAGGAAAGGGAGAAGGCCAGGCCCACTTTCAAAGACCTGGACTTCATGCAAGACCTGCAGGATGGACTGATGCTGGACCAGGACACTTACAATGCCCTGGTCAAGACCCTCCAGAGAGACTGCCTGGTGAGTCAAATGGAGGGAAGAGGGAGAGGAAACATTCCAGCTGCTGTGTAAAGACTCTTAACTCGCTCCACCTCCGTTTTATGTTGAGATACATCAGAAGGCAAGAGAGATGGCAGGAAGGAGGGAGAATGAGCTGGCGGGGGGGTTATTGATTCTGAAGCAGCATCCATATAACACCCTGATCAAGAGTATCCAGAGAGAGAGATGCAGTAATGGTTAGAGGGAAGGATTAGAAGGACAAAGTGATGTTATTATGCAGCGTCTCAAAGGAGGTGGATAAAGACACATAGACACACAAAAGGAAATGGATAAGAATTTTATCAAATCAGGAGACTCATGGTGCCCTGATTAATAATAGATGGTCATGGATGGAGGGAGGAGGGAGTGAAGAAGGCAGAGAAAGAAGAAGCTATTTATGAGAGTGTCTGGCATTCCCAGGATCCCTCTCTATAGTAAATTAGAGCTTTGTTACGAGCAAGAGGTTTATTTAACAAGGTGTCTGGTCCGGGAGCAGGCCTGCCCTTGTCTTGTAAATCACCACTTCACATTTACATTTATAGCGCATGTGCTTGCGAGGGTGTATATGTGCACACATTGGTCTTATCTTATACATTGCTCATTAATGCTTGTGCATCACTGTGCACAGCTCAGTGTCTTCTGTGTAGCCTTAACATCCCCAGTGTTACGTCTCTTGTTCCCTCTGGCGCTGACACTGCACTACACACTACACACAAGCATTCACCCAGATTCATACGTCACCTGTCTGCTTGCGCCCTTTGCTCAGGTGCTGGAAAGCTTTAAGATCATGGACTACAGTCTGCTGCTCGGGGTTCACAACATGGACCAGGCAGAGAGGGAGAGGCAGATGGAGGGCTCCCAGGGCAGCAGTGATGAGAAGAGGCCCGTGGCTCAGCAGAAGGCCCTGTACTCCACAGCCATGGAGTCCATCCAGGGAGGAGCCGCCTGCGGGGGGTCCATCGACACTGACGACACGTGAGTTTATCCAGAGAAACGAGCTGGGTGATAAATGTGACAGTCTGATGACGCTAAAAATAAGGAGAGTGCATGTTTCGGTCTGGCAATTTCATACCATATTAATAAGTAAATTGGAATATAAATGAACAAAAATAAACTCTTATTTATTAGCACTTCTTCAGTTGCTTTCATCGGTTACTCTTCTGCTGAAAGTTCAACTACATTCAGTCCTTACTCTCTCTCTTCATCTCTTCAACTTTTCTCAAAAAAGCTTCTTCAAAATCTTCCTGTTAAACAATTTCCAGTCTTTCGCAACTTCAACTGACACTTCAGCTGTTTTTAGTTCAGCTGTTTTTAGTGTCATTTTACTTCCATACAATGTCACAAACAAATTGTTTAGACTTGCTTACAGTCTTAACGCCTGCAATTTACAAGTGGGCAAAACCTTTTTCAATACATTTAACCTCTTTTGGTCTAAAAAGTTACAGAAAAACAAGCTTTTAAAACAACTTGAGATTTAAAAGGTGACACTGAAGCAGATTGTTCCACTTTGAAGGGAAACTTGAGATCAAACAGTCAGCAGTGTTGTCATGCCAGAAGATCTTAGGCTGTGCAGATTTAAAGGTCAACGGCTAGAGGCCAAAACCTGCTAACTATAAAATTAAGACATTAGGATGTTGAGTGCGGCAGGAGGGAACGAAGTTGCTATAGTCTAAGCGAGATCATATAGCATGGATTAGTGAACATAGTCTGACTACAAATAATTAGTTTGTTATATTCTCACGAGTTAGACTGCTGATAGAAACATCTCAGTTTGGAGGACCAAATCAAAGGAAAATGTTTTTTGTGTCTGCAATTTAGAAGACTCATAGTCAAGTATCAGCACCTTCACAGTGCAGTGAAGCACAGTGGTTATGGGATTATGGATTATTTGAAGGTCTGCACCTACAGCGGCAAATGGAATGAATCAAGGATTGACCTCTGTAGGACCGTGTATGTGATGTTTGCTGTCGGAGGTGGTGGAGAAAGATGAACAGAAGCAGAATAGTAACATCCCACTTTTAAAAGCTGTAGTTCCCATCTGCAGTCATTTAAACCAAGAGTGCTGCTGGATTTAACTGGGCCATACATAGACCTTTTATATACATATATTAATGGTACTTGGCTTGAGACAAAACATTTTATACTAAAAAATAAATAATAGGATTTTGTCATTCTAAATAATGCTTTAAAACATCCAAAAACTTTGAATACTTCCTGTAGTTCGGTCTTAATAAAAGCCTCAGTCTGTTCTCTTACTGTGAGTTGCCTGCAGGAAGTATTGACTACATTAATAGCATCCAAATGCGCACACGATATTCACTCATGCGTTTCATTTCAGTTGTTTTTTTTCTTCTCCTTTTAGGATGGGTGGTATCCCAGCTGTGAATGGAAAAGGGGAGAGACTTCTCCTCTACGTTGGAATCATTGACATCCTGCAGTCCTACAGGTGATCATCACAGTAGTCATGTGATTACACACGCAGTCACCACAGGCCATCAGCTGCATGTCTTACAGTGTGACACAAGCTGCAGATGAGGCTGGACATACTGTTTACTCTGAAACAACTTTATCACATCAGACAGCACATTTAATGTCATTAGCCTATGACCCTAATATATAAGACATGTTTAACATCACTGTGCTAAACTGTGCTCCTCTTTGTTTCTGCAGGCTAATCAAGAAACTGGAGCACACGTGGAAGGCTTTGGTTCACGACGGGGTGAGTTTTTAATAGCTTTTTACATAGTGCATATACCAGTACAGTGTATATTACTCATATATACACACACACAAGCTCATACTCATTATCAGCAAAACACATTCACTCTTTCCTACTCAGGTAACAAAAAGCCATAAAATTGTTTGATTTAACTCTCCATCGTATTTTGTATTATCACATTATTTAAACAGGTGACTGGTTTTCTTTACATACAGTCTGGCCCTCTCTTAGGACGGTTACATTTAGCATGTACCAGAGCCTATAAACAATAGCCTCAAGCTTTTATTGTTTTTGGAGCTCATTGTTTCAAAGAACTGTCTGTCAGCTTGTCTCTTCCCCTATCTGTCCATTTTGTATTTTTCAACCTGTATGGCTAAAACTGTCAATAGAATTAAATTGAATATCCTCCTGGCTCTGTAGCTCTGCCCTCCCTGTACTTTACACAGTTATTGAAAAACGGCAAGCAGGTCTGTTTAGACGCATTAATGTCTGTGGGTGTGTTTGTGTTTTTAAGCTTATTAGAAGTCAGCTTTAAGCAGAGCTACGGATTACTCAAGCGTGAATTATATGGCTATCACCAGCTGCAGTTGTCTTTTATTGGGCTAGTATTTTAATATAACTATGTACTCCATGTAAGTTAATTGTCATTGTTTTCTGTCATTGTGGTAAATACTGGTCCTTACTGAATTTTGCCCGTATTAAATCATCTTAAGTCAGCTTTTATTGAAGTGTGAGTATCAGACAGTGAGTAACAGAGAGCCACACAGTGTTGTGTGAACTTGAATTATTGCAAACCCTTCTGATGACAGGGAAAAACAACACATATATTTTTACTATTATAATTACTACTACTCTATTTAAAGTCTGCACTTATATTTATTAGAACGACTGTATGTCTTTGCTTTCAGGAACAACCACTTTGTACACTTTGAAAAATGTCATGACAACATTCATTTTTAGTACAAAACCTGTGCCACGAAGATTAGCAGCTCATACCAGCCTACATACAGCAGTTTGTATTGTGTGCTGCCAATCTGATATCACCATTTAAGGGTCACATTCGTTGTTGCATAAATGTTGCTAAAGCTTGCAAAGCATTTCAGAATGGTAGATGTAACAAAAGGATGATATAAAAAATGAATTCCAACACGTTCACTTATTTTCATTTATTTTCAGCAATTCCAAGATAACGATACTTAATTTTACCTAAGAATTGCACACAAATGTGACTATTTTGGTAAGACAATTGAGACAAACCTGCTTACAGTCAGGGATGGTATGCGTGCTGCCCTCACTCTCTACATTCCGTCATCTCCAGATCTCACATCTCTTCATCTTCTCTGGCGTTTACACTTTACATCATCACCAGATTGTTCTCAAGATAGAATCAGTCCTATCAATCTCTCCCCCACCTTCCCCTTACTCACTCCACTCCCCCACTCTGAGACACACTCATACGCAAGATATATGTGGGAGAGTAAGCAACCCTGTAACAGCCGCCTGTGCATCACTGTTGCTCCTCACTCTGTCTTTGTCACATACAGTTGCCTCAGTTAGGTGTATTCCCAGTGCAAGATGTTACTTATAGTGAAGTCCAGTGATGCTGATGCAAAAATGCTAATAATAAGCGAGCTGCTGTCCCTTTATGTCCTCAGTTTCCTTTGTCCCTCCTGCCATCTATCAGTCTAAACCAAACACCAAGTGTCATCTGTCAGTCTGCAGCAACATAAATAATGAAGAGGCGTGTCTGTAGTCTTGTCTCGCTTTGTTTCTGTCTGTCATTTGTCTTTTTTTATGTGTTCTGTCTGGTGGTGTGACCCTAAGAAAAAGAATTACTGAAATGGGTCAGGGAGTAATAGACAGTTTGATCTACCATAATTGTTGGTTTGATAATTTTATTCATGCACTGTTTGCCTTATTATTCTCTTTGTCTCTGTCACCCCCTCAGGACACTGTATCAGTCCACCGGCCAGGCTTCTACGCCGATAGGTTCTTCAAGTTCATGAGCAGCACTGTTTTCAAGAAGAGCTCCTGTGAGTTCAATTAACACAGAGTCACTGCCTTACACAGTCAAACAGGGCCCTTCCCACACAGACCTGACTTTTGTCTCTTTTACTGCCGAACCTTGACAGGAAAATCAGATGGCGTAGCTAACTGCCTTATGCGGTGCTGCTTCATGTAATGTGAGAGTTAGATATCAATTTGATCCTGGTGCACTTTTCTTTGTCATCAATTTCCAAGGATTTTCAGGCACACGTTATCTGTAACGGGGCAGGAGGGAAAATCATTTTAAAGCCTTTTAGTTTTTAACTCAACTCACAATTTAAATCATCTCCTTATGTTTCCTCACTATCTAAAGACCCTGTGAAGCATGTAACAAATAAGGAATGCATTTCCATTAATTAAGAGGTCGAAATCATTCATACTTAATAGAAGTAATCAGTTTGATGTTTAGATTTGTTGTGATTTGTGTGGACTGACCCTTTAAAATGTTGGGATTTTTCTGAAATACAACATCTGACTGGCAATCAGAAAATACATATAAATAATTTCTAAATGTAGAACTTCCCGGTCCCACACAGCCCAAACACAGAAATAAGAGGGTTCCAACTAAATACAAAGCGGCTTTCTTAGAAAGGAGAAAAGGACAAAGGAAACAATACAATTCTGAGGGATTTCCTACTTTTAACAAAACAAGATTCAACAAACATCCACTAGAGAGGTAGTTGTTGGAAAAAAGGTGTATGTAGTTAAGCAGACTCCATTTTTTATTCTGACATCACACGTCCATGTTATTTAATGACTGAATGTTCATTGTCCCGCAGCTCTGAAATCATCTCCATCCAAGAAGGGTCGTGTGTCGTTGACGGTGCCGAAGTGTGCTGGTCCCGGTGCAGCCTGGTCAGCTAGCCAGCTGCCCTCCGAGAGAGACGAGAATATCTACGACCTGAGAGGAGCTCGCAGCTTCCCAACGCTGGAGGATGAGGGTAAATAACGCCTGTATACAGAGTTGCAATGCAGCGACTTACCCCAAGATAACAGACACAGCTAACAGGAACAGGGGCCACTCACAGACCAGAATTTGAAACAACAGGCTTGTAGCTGTTGCCATGGGAAACAAAAGGCTGCACAAGCAGCACGTCATAAAAGGTGAAATAATTATATTAATAGATGCCAGTTCACTAAGATAAATAATAGTGCCTCTCTCTTCTCTCTTCTCTAGGGCGCCCTGATCTTCTTCCATGTACTCCTCCATCGTTTGAAGAGGCCACCACAGTGTCAATCGCCACCACTCTCTCTTCTACCACCTCTCTGTCCATCCCAGAGAGGTCCCCCTCTGACAGTGCAGAGCACCCCCGCTACAGGTGCCAACACACACACACACACACACATTGAAAGACAGGAGTCACCCATTGCAAGTGTTACTGCCAAATTGAATAACATGTTTTTTATATCATTGTGGCCAAGAGAGATAAATTAATTCACTACTATGTTATCTATAGGGATTAAGTACAGTTGACATTGCAATTGATATTAATTTATTGTTTAATATGAAATGCAGCATATTCACAAAGAGATTTGTTAGGCTGAAATTAAACATTTTCTTTCCTTTTTCTGTGTTTACTCAATTTTGTTGAAGACGGTCTTGTTTTGACAATTGTATACCATTATTTCGTTGTGTTAATCTGACTAAAATCCTCAAATTACTGCTTTCAGTTGACATGATAGCATCAGTAGTTACTCACGTGAAGATTTTAAGAGCTGCACCAATATGTTGGATGCTAGCTAGCTGCTGCAGTTGTCATACACCGCTTGTACTTAAACACTATGTCCTCTGTCTCCAGGAGGCACACCCAGTCTCTCAGCCATGACGGGAGGTGAGTCTGGAACATGAATGCTACTTTCACTTCATAAACCTTATTAAGATGGATTAGCTGAGCTGTTTTTACAACATTTTGAGGGTTGCTAGCTTTATGTTTTCACAGCATTAGACATTTCTGGGTGTGGTGGGTGGGTGGAAGAGAAAATGTGAGGTCAGCCTGTTGGCCAGTGTGTTTATGAGTAGGTCCATTCTTACTGTTGCTAAGATGTGACTGTTTGTTTTTCACACTTGTTACATTTCCTCCCTGCACGTTATTCTATGTGTGTGTGTGTGCGTGTTTGTGTTCAGGACCCAGGAGGAGCTGCGTGTGCGTGAGGAGGATCAGCAGACCATCACGGTGGAGGTGGAGTTGAAGAGACACGACAGTGAGCCCACCATCTCCGTGCCACATCCTTCACCGGAAAACAGGTACAGAATTAATAATGTGCTGCGTAATAACATCTAGATCCTACAATGCATCAAAACATGTCATGAAATTTAATAAATGAAACAAATAAGACATAAGGGAGATAAATGCACTTACTATAGATCTAATGCACTTTCACTTGTAAGAAATGAGTATCAGCGTGTCATGAAATAAGATTGATTCAGTCCATTAGTGTTACAGTAATGTCACTTCATTCAACAAAGCTGTGGAAACATTTATTGATTTTCTATTGATTTTTAACGGAATATTTGCCAAAATAAAGCAATACAATTCACAAATGCTATTTCTATAATAATATACATGTCAGTCTTTTAATCAATATATTTGACCAAATCTTCTTATTAACTCAATAGACTGAAGTAATGTCATCTAAATTCAAATCTGCTTAGACATTAAGTAATGCAAGAAAACAACACTCAAAATCTATTACTGAGTCATTTTCTGATTCACAGCTGTAATCCATGAATTCAAATATTACTCAACTGAATGGAATATCACGAACATAAACCAAGAGACCATGAAGTCTGTCAATGGACCCACTTTTAGACATTCTGATGACATCATTATTTCAAGGGGAAGCGGATCGATTTTACGCATCAAAGTCTATTCACACTTCCAGAGGGAGCTGCAAAAAGTCATCAGTTGGGGCTAAAGACTACAAGTTTGAAAATGAAACCAATGTGGGGGTGTTGCGTTAGAAAGAGATGAGCTTACCAGACCTTTATAGCCCGTTCCTCGTCTCTAGCTAGCAGCACAAGGCTACATCAGCCGCTACTAGCATAACACACGCAAGTCTCCGACCGAACTGTCGGCAGTCGAGTTGTATTAGAGTAATGTAGGAGCCAGGTTTTGACAAAGACGAAGCTAAAAAAGAATCTCTGGTTCTGCTGCATTGATTTTGATCCTTGGATCAGGATGGTAATAGTAATGGTATCAGATCTTTCATGACATGACAAAAATCCAAACTTACCAACATTAATATTTTTGACACAAATGATCTGTCTCTTTGTCTGCCTTGCAGCATGTCGCCATGTTTAGCACACTTTTAAACACAGCAACTCTCTATAATGTTAAGTATATATCCATATACACCAAATAGACCATAAATATAACCATGACACACATGTCTGTGTCCTTTTCACAGTCAACGATGACAAAAAGAGTCAGCCCTGTTATACGCTCCCGAGTACACATGTGACCTCGATACAGGAAAGATAAGCTGTAGAGCTGTAATGAGTCCTGCGTGACCCCAATCATCAATATGACTCAGTTTGCTGGTGCACTATAAATAATCTGCCACCAGTGTCTCACCTGAGCTCAGCCAGCTGTTAGATTAGCACACCTCCCTAGTCTCACACGCACATACACACACATGCTTTCTAACATAGCACACAGAGAAACACTGAAGGCAGCATTGACCCGTTTGTTTATAGGACTGGGGTCTCCTGTTTCGGACAGGTAAATGCTGCAGGCACTGTGTGGAGAAGGCGCCAACTGTACAGTAATCAAGTTATGACAGAGTGTGTACGTGCATGTAAATTAGTGATGTGTGTCTGAGCTTACTGTGTGTTTTTACGGTGTGAAACTGTGAGGCAGACACGGGGCCAAAGGAGCCCTGGCATGGGGGGACCAGCCAGTAGAAGTAGGGCAGTGGGGCAGACAGCCTGCAGGCCTGGGGCAACTCCCATAAAGCTGGGATGAGCTGATAATTTACATATTAACCTGGTTTTTGATTAGAGTTCATTGGTTTGTCATTGTTAGCTTTGTTTGAAAGGTGAAACTGCATCAGAAAAAGAAAACGGCTGCATCAACATCGCAATCAAAAACTCTTGCACGAAATGTATTAGATTCAAACAGAGCTGATGGGAACATGACAGCGGGACTCACATTCACGCTGGGGTTAGGTCAGTGAGGATCAGGGTGTGACGGCCGAGGGAAGCCAACTGAATAATTTGGTGTGGTGCTGAGAAGGCAGTGGCTAGACATATGGCCTTGGGGGTCTTGCAGGAGCTGGCGGGGAGAAGCGAGGGGGTTGGTGAGAGCAGCTGAGATGGCAACAGGCGACTGAATTAACCATCTGACTGAGCCGACTCCTCCCAGCTGCCTCCAACTCACCTGCAGCTGAAGAACTGGCTGAATGGGTGTGAGAGGAGAGAGAAGGAGCGGAGAAAAGGAAATGGGGGAACTGATTGGAAGACAAAAAGAGAGATGAGAGAAGATTAGCGGAAAGAGTAATGTGTGAGGAAAGACTGGGGGGGAGAGAAAGAGAAAAACAGCAAATGAAAGATGGGAAATCTGATAGATACAGCATATGTACAGTTTTGTAAAGATATATCTAAATAAACTGAGAGGTGGGATGACAGAGAGACTTCCTGCATGGCAACCATCATCCTATTTCCCTCATTTATTCAGCCAATCAGTTCTCGCTTGGAGATGCCAACTCGGCTCCTTTGCCTCGGTGGCCAACTGCTGAGCTTTTCCTCTGCTGGAGCTAAGCTCAAACACAGAAGCTGAGAAAGCAATGTGGATGCGCCTAAATCCTTCCTAATAGTTGATGATCTGGCCAGGAACAATAAAGGATTGTGGCAGCACACAGCCAGCTGGCAGATCTTGGAGCTAGAGCATCTAAACACCCACCCACACACACACACACACACAGCTGCTGAATTTTAGCCTGAGCCACTTTTCTCTAATAGCTTGGTCCTGTTCCTCTGCCCTGCTGCAGGAAAGTGGCTTATGGCAAGTGACCCAATCAATGGCTCTTTGTGTCTGCAACTGCAAGGGTGTGTGTGTGTGTGTGTGTGTGTGTGTGTGTGTGTGTGGAAAGGTTTGTAAAATAATTATTTTAGGTGAAATTATACACATATATTTGATTCAGTGTTACTTTCCACTACACTTTCCAGGGATATTATCATCGCCAATGTACATGGTGAATAAGCGTCCATAAATCCAGGAAATAATGACGCTCCTTATAACTGCAGAACTTGACTGAGAATCATCATATTTTAAGTTTTCTTCAGTGTCAAAGTAATGCACTGATAGTTGTCTGTATCCCCATGGGTACATTGCAAACAGCAACTGCTAATAGCTAATTCGGCATGCGTTTGATGGTGCTAATATGCCAAAATGTAAACAAATTTAGGCCAAAAACAAGTTGTAGTCTACAGCGTAACTGAATCAGTGGCAGTATTACACCCACAGTGGCCGACATTGTCAGACTGTAGTTAAACTACACTGAATCTCTAACAGTCCCATTTCCACCCTACCATAGCGAGGTTCAGGAAGTAGCTGGCGCTGAGGCTCCTGATGCCGCTGCAGAAGCACTTTCCAACTCTTTGTCAGCACCTGAAGCAGCCTCCTCCTCCTCGTCTGCCCCGGCTGCTCCCTCTTCTCCCGGAGCAGCCAAGGAAGCCCCGTCCAGTCCTAAGGTGGCGATGGAGGCAGACAGGGTCAGCCAGGTGTCCGGCTCAGGGTGCGCGAGCCAGGCTTCAGTTGATGATGATGATGATGTGCCAATCACAGATATCTACTTTGTAAGTAAAACCCTCCACGCACATTTATATTTTAAGATTGTTTTAGATGTTTTCCCTGTTAAGACATCTCACACTAGGACTAGCTCCCATCACTTCTTATCTGTTTTTAGTTTGACATTTTTATTTAGCCATAAAATCACCTTTGATATTTAAATACTGTCAAAGTATTGCACAAAGTATTGGCTAATATGAGATATATTTCTAATTAACACTCTCTGATCATAAAGTCAAGGACTGCGCTATATGATGCTCTCCTACAGAGGCGTTGACACATGGACCGCAGACAGGAAGTAGCGACTCAGGCTGGTATGGGAAGAAGAGCGTGTGCAGTTATTGCTTGCAGCGTGTGGTGTATTCAGTTAAAGGAACACTTCGACATTCCATTCATTCTAACTTCGTATTTAGCATACAGGCGTGAGAGTGGGTGATAATCTCCTCATCTGACTCTCAGCAAGAAAGCAAATCACATCACATCATAATCGCATGTTCCAAAATGTCGAACTCTTCCTTTTAACAGTGTATTGCAGTGCACACTCTGGTTTGGAGTGTTTGCAGAGTGATAATAGCCTGCCAACATCACTTTGCAGGTCCTGTCTAATATGATCGTCAACTAGGCTGCAGACACACTCAGTAGTTCATTTTGTGTGAATAACATCTGAAGCTTTCGCAGTTTGTGTTCAGTCTACACTCTTATCCTACGAAAAACAACTGGCTATCATCAGTGTTGTGTTGGCAGATCTAAATCTGCCCAAAAGCACAGCTATAAATGAATGTATGAGTGTCAGGTGGAGGATGGAGAGTGAAGCCAGTGATCACAGTAACAGATAGAAATGTTCTCACCTGGCCACACTCCTACTGGGTGTCTCCTATCAGGAATCAAACACCCTCTAATGTTGCATGAGAAATCCTAATGGCCAACAGGTTAGTCAACGAGCTCCCTCAGTTATTTAACATCCCTCTCATCTGACCAGCTCTGGCTGATGCCCAGTTCATGCTTCAAAAGGAGGAGACGTGCGCTCTGTACGCTGTAGCAGGGGGTCTGCATCGCTGCATGAGGTGAAGTAACACTGTGCACATCCTGAAGTGTAACTACACAGATTCACGCTGCAGGCAGTGCAGTCACACGTGGCTCCTAGGGAGTGGTCAAGTGAAAGGACGATGTTTCATCGGCTGTCAACAGTCTGCCAAATATCCAAACTGAAGTATGAAAGCTCCTCGTGTCTTGTATATCAGGATCTCTACCACTTCTTCATTCAGTTTGGCCATTCAGCAGCTCAGTCAGCCAGCTTTCCATCTGATCACAAATCAGGTTTCTGCATGTACATTTAAGTCTAATATGATTGTAAGAGAGCAAGCACAAAAAGCTAATTGCACTGTGAAAAATGGACTCAAGTATGAGTTTAATTGCTTTTTGATTGATATGTCTTAACTTGACATTCTGCACATTTGAGTAAATTCCCTCTTTTTTATTACTGGGTTTGGGTTGCTTACCGTATGTTTACACTGACCAATTCCAAGCACACTAGGGCTTGCTAGCTTGCGTTTTTTCCAAAGAAAATCAAAATAAATCAGATTTCAGTCCTTGTAACACTCAGCAAACTTTTCATACATAAAATGATTCTGGCCTCTGTTAGACAAACTGCTGGAGCAAAGCTTTAAGAATGAAGAGGCAGGGAATACTGTATGTTTGAATTTTGATACAAGAGAAGGCAGCATTGTGATCATGTAGCTCCTTGGGGAAACCACAGCGCATCAATTAGCTGTGAGATTGGAGTGATTGCTCAAGACACAGAGGGAGTCAGGTGTGTGTGTCGTCACGTCACAGGTTCTTCAGAGTGGCTTGTGACTAAATTATTCAGCCACTATCAAAAGTCTCCACATTCACTTTTCATGATTCTCGCTCTGCTCCCCTTCACCTCTGTCCTGCTGCACATCTGATTGTTTTTCTCCTTTTGTCTTCTCCTCCTCATCTTCACCTCCATCCTCCTCTGCTCGGTTCGCCCCTTTTCACTCCGACTCTTCAATAATTCTCACCTTCTCCTGTTCCATCTAGTCCTGAATCTTTCTTTCCACGGCCTCCCTCCCTCTCTTAGTCCTGTGACTGTCCTCATGAGCTGTAATGAAAGTGGTGAGATAGTAGTGTGTTGTGCGGGATGAAAACAGAGTGGCTGCCAGACTTGTGAATCTATCTGTCACCACTGACTCATGCAGTGTATCTCTGCTGGGTTACACACAGAACCGTCTTTTCCATTTTCACCTCAGCATGTTTCTTTTTTTTTCATGGCGTTATTTTACTTTTCGGGGCGGCTGTGGCTGAGGGGGTAGTGCGGTCGTCCATTAACCCCAGGGTTGGTGGTTCGATCCCAGCTCCCGCTGTCCGCATGTCGAAGTGTCCCTGGGCAAGACACTGAACCCCG
>JAVQJF010024924.1:0-14573 GCA_036023855.1 Gadopsis marmoratus | reverse complement strand
CCACTGCTGAGTTTTCTTGAGGTCCTGGCTGATGATGGTGCCCAGGAAGCAGAAGGACTCCAAAGAGCTCACTCAGGGTGATGGGGGAGGGTGGGGCTGCGTTCCTCCTGAAGTCCACTACCAACTCCACTGTCTTTAGAGCATTGAGCTCCAGGCTGTTCAGGCTGCACCAAGTCACCAGATGGTCAGTCTCCCACCTGTAGGTGGACTCATCCCCACCAGAGACGAGCCCAATGAGGGTGGTGTCGTCCACGAACTACAAGAGCTTGACGGTTTAGGGTAACTGGATGAATGCAGCGAGTAACGGGCTACAGAATTTGTTGCATGAGATGAGGCCTTTTCAAAGTTTACGTTTAGAAGGAGAATAACAGCGCCACCATCAGGTCAGCCAATGTAATGTTTTCAGAAGCCCGAGGACTATGAAGGACCAGGACTATGATTGTCTGCTGAGGATAGAGTGACTGCGATGTGATGAAGCGAGTCAGTACCTTTGGTCCAGCGAAGCCAGCGAAGCCGGGCTCTCCGGGTTCACAGTCACACTCTGTCGGCCCCTCCTCCCCCCCGAGGGCGGCGTCGTCCCCGGACTCCTCCGAGGAGTCAGTGTCGGGAGGATACTTATACGGGACCTGAAAATATTACACCATGGTAAGCATGAGAATACACACTGTGGACGGACTGGTTGAAGTTCCTTAACTTGCGTTGATCGTGTTCATTTGTTTCAAAGAGCTTTTACTTTATAAAGCTCTTTGAAACCAAAATTGGGATTAGTTTTGCAGTTTCACTTTACAGTCACTCAGCACCTTAAAAGGTTCCTTCATCGGTTCATATTGAAATGATGGTGGTGGAATAAGTGACATTGTGACAAGTGACATCTGCTCTGAGGTTTATCACCTTCTGTTGCCTAATCAAATTAATTGATGCCTTAAATTCGGAAAGTTGTTATTCGTTTAGTTAGTTTGTTGTTGGGAACAACAGGGGGGCTGATGAAGAATGTTTAAGTCTGTTTATTTGCTAGTCTAAATATATATTTACACCACCGTAAATACTTCTTGCCACCATGACATTTATTTTCCTGCTTTATTGTGCAGGTTGAAGTTCACGCCTGATAAAAAGTACAGATAGTCTGAATAATGCAGTTTGGTAAACTGTTCTGTTTCATAATATTTCATAATGTAAACAACATATGTATGTTGTTTACATTATGAAATACATTTATTCCACTAAACAATTAAGAGGCAACAGCTTTGTTTCTACTTTGTGTGAAGACAGAATTTGCACCGCACGTTTTCCCACTGCCATCAAAATTAATTCTACACACTGTGAGTTCTTAATTAAAATAAAGTTCATTATTATCATCCAAATAAGAACATTTTAAATTGAAATGAGGTTCAAAGTTAATAGTTGACTCTGGAGAAATCAGTTCGGGTTACTTTTGTTGAAGTTCAGAAAGAAAATGGAAATGCATCTACAAATCCTTGACAACTAGGCAAACTCCGAAGGTAATTTGGTGTGAACGAAAGCTCCGGAACAGCTACTGGATGGACCCGGATGTGGTGAGATCGTTTGCTCCGACCCACAGTAAAGCCCTCAGAGGTTGTACCTGCATGGTCTCTTTGTCCTCCTTGGCGTAGTGGGACTCGGCGGTGGTGGCGTACGGGAAGGCGTCCTCGGTGATCATGGTGACCTGGGTAGGGGCAGGGCCGTAGGGGTCGTAGTCCCCCTCCTCGGGCCTCTGGTCCTCGCTGTAGCTGCGAGTCGGCTCAGGCGGATACTCTGATTTGGAACAGTTGGACAACAGTCAGTGCGTGTTTTACTGTACAGTTCAGTCTTAAAATATAATCGGCAACAAGCTGCTCACCTGGTTGAGGAGAGGCGGAGTTGTCATAGTGGTCGACTACAGAGCCTTCATAGGCGTGTTCTTCACCTGGACACGTTGAACACAGCATGTCAGAGCTGATTCTGTGGGCTGATCAATACTAGGGGGTGCGATTCTCGCTGCGAGATGTATGAATCTCACAGACAAATATTACTTCCAGTACTGCAAAATGGAAATTAAAATGTGACAAATTGACAACACTGCCTTTGCTGAAAGTGGAGAAAGGCGCCAACCAATCGTGAGCCAGTCCACATGTCAGCTGAGCAGTTTTTAACCTTGATAAGCGACTGAATATAATGCAATTCTGCTTATTCAAACAAAACAGAACAAAATACAGAAAGAAATATCACCATGTATTCAGGCCAATGCGGTAATTTTTTTGATCTGTCATCAAGTTAAAACCCAAAGAATTTCCTGGTCACAGCAGCAAAAATACGTTCTGTAATTTTCTGCAATCTTTCAGTTTCATTTTAGCTGCCAATCTTAGACTAAGAAATAAATACTGAGATAAATCTGAAAGCTCTGATATTTTCTAGACCAAACACTGTTTTAAAAGCCGTTGTTCCATCCGAAGACAAACATGTTTTTATTCTGCTCTTTAATATTTAAATAACCGTTTCCTAAATGAAAGTGACATTTCAAAGTGTCCCATCGCAGCAGCTCGGACCTGAGTGGTATCCTGAATATTCCTCCTGGCAGAGAGAAGAGACGACGCACAGCATGAACACCAGCAGCCCGGAGAGGACAGACGCCTGCAGGGGAGAAGAAAACACAGTTAACCAGAGACCAGGAGAGACCACATGAGTGTCCTTCACAGGAGGAGGCAGATACACCAGAACGTTCTCAGACCTGTTCTGGATATTTGGCAGTTTAACAGTAAATGTGGCTCCTGATTTTCCAGCGTATATGCAGGAGTCCTTAAGTTAAATTCCAGACCTTTTCAATATGTTTTCAGGCTGCAACGCCACAAGTTGTAACTGGTTATCAGCAACACACCTTAACTTACATTTACAGAACTTTACCAGAACATTTACTTTGTCTTAGTTTGACCTAATTCAGAACAAAACTCTTAAGAATAAAGTAGTGACTGATCAAAAGGCGAGGTTTATTAAAAGTAACAATAATCTCACTCTCTCAACAAACATTTCTATTTGAACAGTCACTACAGGTTAGTTTGGGCAGAAACCCACCGTCTGAGTGGTAGGCGGAGGAAGCTGCGGTGACCTGCAGGACCTCCGGGGCAGTGAGGTGAGACACTGCCTTCACCTGCTGCGCTCTGGGCTCTTTCATATCGAACACGTGCTCACGGATACGTGTGGCTTGTTATAGAAAGACTGAGACGTCCAACCAGAAGTGCCAAACGCAGTAAATGTGCACATGTTCAGATGCAACAAATACAATAAACAGTAAGGGGTAGTTAAGATATATATATTCTTTTTATTTTCTTCAGGATTATACTCTTAACCAAATAGAAAATGCCTCAGTCGAGTCCACATGTTCTGCACATTTCAGGGAAAATAAATCTTTTTGTTTTCATAGATATTTCCTGTAAGAGCAGGCTTTGTTGTGAGAACATGCCACAGGAAGCCTAGTGACAAAATCAAACCTGTGCTTTTGTGCACTGAAGAGCAACAAAGATGAAAGTCTGCTTTGTTGTGAAGCTCAACAGAACACGATCTCAGAAAAACAACTCCCAAACAAAGAGACTGAATAGAGACTTCATTGTTTAAACTGTTTGCACACCTGAATGTGCAGAATGAAGCAGAGTAACTTATACGCTGTACTAAAGAATAAGGGTTAGAGCTCTAGGCTGTATGCAGGTAGCAGAAAGTTGTATTTAATACTGTGTAAAACTATTTTAAGACACAATATAAAGACGTGTAAAGAACACTGCTGGGTTTCAGTTACTCTCTCTGCAGGTCACTATCAGTTTAGAACAAAATGCGTTTGACCTAAAACAGAACTCTGATCTTGCTGCTGCATTTAGACTCAAGCATTTCATAAAGCCGACTGGTTCAGAATAAAGACGGTAAAAACCAAAACCTTGCTGGATCACTTTCATCCTCAGTAGCTGCCAAGTGCCAAAACAAAAGCCCATCCACCGTTTGTTGCGTTTAACAGCTAAACCTGAACCTGTTTCTTTGACCACACGGATGTTAACTGTCCAAAAACGGTTCCCAACACGTTACAGTAAAAAAGGTCCACGACTGATAATAGTTTCCTCTCCATTAGCTGTCTCCTGCACACAAAATAACTGCATTTCAGTTTAATCTCAGCTGATCCAAATAAGTAAAAATTGCACCCCAGGTCCCATCAGGAGGCCAAGACAGACACCAAAGGTGCAGGGGCCTGGGCAAAACCCAGACCATCCCCTTACCTTGTCGGTGGAGGCTCCCATGGTGCTGCAGTCTGCTCAGACCAGACCAGATCCTGCACAGGATGCTTTCAGGATACTGGACAAAAATCACCGTATTTAGCTTTCCCTGAGCAGTTCACCTCACAGCATTATCACCCTGATGGTTCCCCGTCCTCTCTGTCCCTCCAGGATCCCTCAGGTTCCCAGGCACTGACAGGATCCGCGCCGTCTTTTTTTTTTTTTTGTGCCGGTGTCTTCGTCTTCTATCTCCGCATCTCAACAGGGTGAGAAATACCTGAAGCAGAGTCCGGCATCGGCAGAGAAACACCAAGACAGAAGGAGAGAGAGAGAGATGACTGGATCTGTGCTGAAGTGTCACACCAGCAAGGTCCAGACTTCAAACCTGCAGCTGAAGTAACTATTACATGTTACTTTAACATCTGAAATGTTTTTAATCCGTTTGTAATCTGCATCGACACCAAAATGTATGGATGTGCCAACTTTTTCCTTCAAAGAAGATCAGTAGTTCATGAGAAAAAAAAAATGCTTGATCAAATATGAATTTCTTGGCTCGCAGCTGAATGTTCCACCAAAGTACATTGAAAACAGTTTAAAGTTTTATGACCGCAAATACTTTCTCTGCAGCTTTATTTACATTAAATCAACAACTACTCAATAATCCATTCGTCTTTTAAGTGACCTGATGGTTCCAACTCCTCACATGTCAGAATGTTTTGGACTCTTCAGCCAAAACCAGACATTTAATGATGTCACCTGTAGATCTGGGAAAAATTGCATTGTTCATTTTGTCTTCCAACTTACTTTTTTCAACCAAACATTTATTCGGGGGGAAAATAAATTGACTAATGAATCAATAATGAAAATAATTGCGAGCTGCAGCCTTGATATGAACTGAGAGGAACGATTCCAACTCCATTACATAAAGTGCGATTGTTCTTGGTTTTAAAACGATGACCTGAGCATTTTAAGTAGGACTTTTCTTTCCGAGATGGATTTCAGAATCAAAACTGTGTCATTCTTCTAAAAGATTTCGAAACTCCAGAAATCCCAGTTTCGAATTAAAAGACTTGCCAGGGTTTCCCCGATGACTGCAGAAACCTTGCGTCAGCACTTGAAGGTGTGTCGCAAAATCAAGCCTGAAACAACAGTGACCTTTGCCCCCGTGATAAAAGGTGTGCCAGCTGACACTCTAGTCCAACATTCCATATCATCTGTGGCTGAAAACAACTCCAGCACATCAGGCAGAGGTGGGCGGGGCCTGTTCAGGATTAGCAGATACGCGATTAAAGTGTAAAACACTGATTTTGTCCAGTAATATTTTTAAATGGCGTCTGTGAAGCACAAAAAGCTCAAAATGTTGATGTTGTAGTTTCCAAAACTTTATTTCCGTTTATTCCTTTCCCAAATCCCCTAGTTTATGAACTTAAATGTTATGACACCTGACACGTTAAGGCCACAATGACCTTCGACCTCGTCTGATCCAGCACCATCACTGCTCCTTCTCCCTCTCATCTTTCTTCTTCTTCTTTTTCTTCTTTCGGTCGTGGTGGTGGTCATCAGGGGAGCGGGAATTCCTGCCAGGATCCGGAAAACAAAAAAACAGTGAGAGCGCATTTGGGCACTTCCAGGAACTAAAGCCAAGTTCAGCAGTAAATCTTTGACCAGTGACCGTTGCTATGTGATGGTTTCTACAGCTGCTTTGTAAGAAGACAAACATATTAGTTGGAAAATATATTTGACAGGAAAATTAAAATACAGGTCAAGCATCCAGTAACGAAGAGAGACTACTGGTTGTCACTTCTCACCTCTCCTTCTTCTTCCTCTTCTTCTTGCTCTCTCTGTCGTGGCTTCGTTCGCGGCTGCGATGGCGTCTGCTGTTGGAGTGCCGAGACTCTGAGGACGCCGAGCGCCTTTCATCCAGCCGGCGCCTGACAGACAAAAAACATCAGTCGTTTGCCTTCACCTGCTCACCAAAATACGTTTAATTTCTTTAAATCAACAACATCACAGGAAACCGATCATCACGAGGTCAGAGGTCAGAGATGCACCTGTGGGAGGTGAGTTCAGATCTGGCCGACTCGTCCTCGTCCTCCCTCCACTGTCTGGTGAGCTCCTCTGAGTGGACGTTGATCACCTCTCTGATCACCTGAATGATCACAGCGATGCCAGATAATCAATTCATTTCTTAACTGTTATCTACCCTCATGCTCTGAGCTCAGCGTCACTTTGTCCAGCGTTTCCCGGAAAGGTCAGAGTTCATTTGGAACTCCCAAAAACACTTTCCCCAGTAAGATGGCTGTGGCCATGCTTTCCAGCTGTCAAATTAATGTGAAGAAAGAAAGAAGGACCTTCATCTCACTTCATGTTTAATCTGAAGCTGCATCTCAAGCATCGGTCTGGACGCATTAACGTTCCCTGTAGTTTCACATCATTAAACGACGATGATATTGAAGCTGTTGAATTTGTTTTGCTAAAGCTGAGGAGACAACGCGCTTCCACTGTCAGCAACCTGAGTGTTGGTGTGATGGTTTTTGTGTCACCCACCTCCCACTGAGAACAAAGCCATTTGAACCCTGAAGGTGGCGAACAGCAGCACACAGACGCCTAATAAAGTGTGACAACATCAAGCAGAGATTATGGGTAAAGCACCAGCCAAACGTCCTCCTGTTGCTCGCTCGTACCTCAGTGTATGACTTCTTGGTGATGTGAACGTTCTTGGCTCGGTAGGACTGACGCCGCCTCTTGTAGTCCCTCATCTCTGCCATCAGCTCCAGGTGAGTCTTGGGTTCATTCTGTTCTTCACCTACACACACACACACACACAAAAATGCTCTTTCTCTATTCACCAAAATAAAAAGGAAACTTCATTTGTTTTCCCCACAAAGAGAAACAGAAACTATTTTTTAAAAGTGAAATTAGTGTACAACCAGCTAACATGGAAGACTTCATTAGCCTGTTTTTCACGAACAGGTGATCGGACACCAGGATTTTATCATTCGGATGTTTGGGAGGCTCTGGGGTGTCTTCACCATGAGGTGTTGAGTCTTACCCTTCTGGAGTTTGGACACCAAATCTACGTAGAGATCGTCGTGGCTGGAGGAGGCAGCATCCTTCTGTTGGCTGAAGACGTCGACCACATGATCGTACAGAGCCAATCGGTCGGCCACAGTAAGATCACACACCGCGCGCTTGTGGTTCTGAGGCACGTCGACAGGCTGGCCCGAGTACTGACCTGATGGAGGAGCAAAGAGCCCCCCCCCCCCGACACACCGATTATTCAAATACATTCAGTCATTTCATTAATTACACGACACACAAGTCCAGCTGTTACTGATCGTCTCCACGAGTTCCTCATCAGCTCCAAGTGGGAAAGTCTTACACCTTCTCTCACTGCAGCTCGCAAATTCACACACAATCGGCCATTAATGCCAACCGACAAGTCTGAATGTATGAAGACTTTCCCCAACACGTAAAGGGAAGAGTGACAAAGAAAGATAGTGAGACTGTGTGTGTCCCAGCCCAGCCCTGTGGTTTGAAAGGATATGACATTAAAGGATACTGCACGTAATCAAGCAAGCCTGAACCAGAGCAGCAGAACTTTCAAGAGCCCAGCTCCTCTCTAATACTCACCCCTGTCGCTGCAAACAGAACACACAACACACAAAATTACATTAAATAAAGACGACGATGCCGAATTAAGAAAATATATTAAATCTACAGAAGCTTCTTATTTGCTGGGATTTAATATTTGGGGGGACTGGAGGCAAGTGTAGGCTGAGGAGGAGCAAACGTCTGAGCCCAAAGTTAGTGAGGTTAGCACAAGCTAATCCTCTAGTGACATCTAGTGGTTTGTTCATGCATCTGTACTGTGAGACTAAATGTTCTTGGACTGAGTCTCATCTCTGGTCAGGATGCTAAATATCAACAGGACAGAGGAAACTGCTGTGCAGTGAACGGTTACAAATGAAGCTCCCACCTTGCCAGAAGACCCCTTCCATCCTCATCAGTGGTGCAGCAGATCTCGCCTGAAGGATCACCTGGTGCTGGGTGGATTTGTCTGCATGGAGGTAGGTGAATGTTTTTTACCAGAAAAAACCAATTACAACATCTTTATAAATTAAAATAACATGCTAATGTCTCGCAGCTTCCCCGTCCTTTAAGGGTATCTTTAGGCAACTTAGTTGCAAAAACATTTAACAACAAAAAGAAAAAAGTTTGCTTTATGGTTTTCTTATCTTCCTCTTTAAAAACATGCTCATCAACAGCAATTTAAAAAACAATAAACGTAACAAACAAAGATCATTATTTTCCAGAACATCTCGACATTAATTATCTGACGCTTTGGAGCTTTAAAAGCCCTGAAATTGAGCCTGAATATTTCATTATGTTTCACGAGTTCATCGAACTGACTCACCCATCGTGAAGCTTCTGACACTGCTGCTCTCATAACACACGGAAGGGTCCAACATCTCGGCCTGCAAAAGAGCGAGACTACTTTTTATTGCTCTCTCTGTTATTAAGTGCATCACAGCGGCAGCACGTTGACAGCGGCGCTCATGGTGTCCACAGCCATGATGAAGCGTTTGCAGTCAGTTGTCTTATTTTCCCCTTTCTCACTGGTATTACAGGCACGGAGATTTAAAACCTACCAGCACACAGACATGCCACACTCTGGAAGGCTGCTACTTTAGTTCCCATTAGACTAGAGCAGTGCTTCTCAATTATTTTCTGTTACGCCCCCCCTAGGAAGAAGTAAACATTTCACGCACCCCCAACTCTTCGCCACAACTGTAAATAGTATAATTTGTCTATAAAATTGTTATAAGTACACCTCTGCATAACATTGTATCCTTATTAACATTAAAGAAAACAAAAAATGGAAAAAAACAAATATAGATCAACTTACAACAAAGAATAACTTTATTAACATTGTTTTTTAGTCTGTAACAGAAATGAATTAAAGTGCATCAATTTGCCTGAAATTTAAAAAAAAAATATCAATCCTTATTTAAACTGCCAACATTTTTAGACACAGTAAACATACCGGTCTTTCCTCGTCTCCCACCGTAGTCACAGTGAAGCCAAGCGCCACATACGCTTCGTCATATTTCCTCGTCTTTCGGGAGACTTACGTTTGTCTCATTATCTCCGTCTCTCTCCGCCTTTCTTTTCATCCCTGTTAAATATTTTTCCATGGTGTCTCTTAAGGAGGTTGTTATCTGCACTTCATATCTCCTGCTCTGTGCTGTGCGCTCTTGTTCGGTGCAAAAAACCCTAATGCGGCAAAAAAAAAAAGCATGTTCCCCGGGGTCACACGCGCCCCACTATTTGAGAAGCATTGGACTAGAGCCATGTGTATATACTGTAGACGTGTTACCTGCTCCTCAGCTGAGTAGCCCATCCTTCGGCGGCTGCAGGAGACTTTGTGTTGCTCCATGGTCCTGACCGGGACTCTGTGGTCGGGGTCGTAGGGACACTGCGCCATTGCTTCCTGAGAAAACACAAGCTGTGAATTACTCACACGTGGTGGAGGCGACGCACACCTTCGAACTCTCGCTCCGTCCTTCAGCCTGCACGCACACAAAGATGTGTTTGACTGGACATTTCTGACTTTCAAAAACATCAATGCCAGACAAGCCTGCGTGCTGGTGAGCCAGTGCAGGGAACCTGGTTTCATATCAACACACAGCTCCTGCGGACTTTTAAAGTCAGTTTGTACTTTAACGTGCATTTCCATTTAGTTTTGAGAAGAAATAACAAAATCAAAAAATGTTTTGAACCTGATTTAGGTGAGGGCAAACCTGTGTTCATATAAATCATAACCGTTATCATGCAACAAGTCATTTTTTATTGTAGTTAAAATGTGAAACGATGGCTTTCATCGCGTTTTCATTCTCTGGGAAGCTCCGAGCAGGAATGATTGAAACATCGAAACACATTTAACGTTACTGTTATATTACACAAAGACTGCATAACAATGAAAGGAAACATCTAAATTAGGCAAACCAAGCACCAAACTGACGGCCTTTAAGACAATAATTAAATAGCAACATTAGTTTTAAACATGTCTTTGAATCCACAAAATACATGAGGGGAACCTCCAAACTTAAATGGCGTAGACAGTTTAGTGAGTAACGTTATTCATCAACGTCACCAGTCAGAAAAGCAGCGGTCACAGGTTTTAACGTCAACCTTCAAAGCTAACGTAAAGTGACGTTAACGTAAACCATAACGTTACAGCGACTTTCTGTAATTCACTTGCAAATCTGAATAAGAAGACGTTGTTTGGCTACAAATACAAACCAAACTTAACTTTCAAAAGATTGATATTTATTTCGACTGAAGGCTAAACGCTAAGGCTAGCTAAACTGAAGTTAGCTAACTGCTAGCTAGCATACTTGGTTGGCGTTGTAGTCCGGCGACCATCCCAGCGTGTCAAATATATCGTGTAGCTGTTGTTTGCAGGTCTCGGTGAACTCTGTCAGCTCCTGCAGACGGTCCAGTCGGTCCTGAAGACTTTGTGTTTCTACTGAGTCCGACATTCGAAGACTTTACAACCACATCAGATCACAATTTTCCCCGAAATCATCGGTGTTTTGTTTTCACTGCGCTTGCGGCAGCAATTTCTTGCGCGAGTTTATGACGTATGCCAGAAGCGATGCATGCTGGTAGTTGAAGTTGCATTATTATGTTATGTTATGTTATATTATATTATATTATATTATATTATATTATATTATATTATATTATATTTAAGTATTTAAATAAAATCAATCATAATGACAAGTCATAATTTCCTTTATTGTTTTGTTTTCTGTTTTAAATCTTATTAATCAGAGTTGACAGTGGCAAAGACACACCTACACAACAATAGTGATAGGCTAAACATATAAAATACAAACAAATTTGACAAATGTGTGCGTGATATATTTGTTTACACAGTCCAGTTCTCGGGGCTCATGTGGGGAACAGCTGGGCGTCTTGCAGCAGCTCGGGATCCATCTGATCATCTATATATATGTCCTCTGCTCTGAGAAGAGAAAAGACAGAAACCATATTTATCAGCCAAACGTGCATGTATGAATGTGTTGCTCTGATTCACCCTGTAGCTCCGTGTCAGACAACAAAAAGGTTATGAGATGTAGAATTAATAGAAGTTAGATATACCAGAGAGACAATTGCATTAGTGGTACAGTTAGCTTAACTGTCATGATGTATTCATACAGTACTTACATTACTTCTAGAGTGTCTTCAACAGCGACCTCCTCCACCACCTGCACTCCAACCACCAGGTTCCTCCTCACTGCATGAAGCAAAACAAGCAGATCGGGGAAACAGGAACATCCTACATCTTCACATCAAACTTCCAACTGGCAGGTCGAGACTCAGGTTACCGACGCGTCAGGTGGAAGGTGGGCTACGTTTTTAAATGTCCCACAGCAGCATAACCCCACGTGTAACACTTATTCCTTTTTAAAAGAATATTGTGTAGATAGTTGCTCCTAAATGTTGCAATTTCTGTCTTCTGAAGGCGACTTGCAGATAGACAGCGTAACAACAACCAGTCACTGCCTTGAGCTCCAGTCAGTAGTTTGTTCTGTCACGGATGGGATGCATTTTAATTTATGTAAAAATGTCTGTTGTTTGTTTGTTTGTTGTTTGCAAGGGTGTGAAATGCATGCTTCTAGGATGCTGCTCATTACACAATTCACTGCAACACAAAGTGACACAGTGCACAGAAATAATGACACCTGACTACATCTAAAAACTTTACAACCTTTACAACCTGTAAACCTCCTCAGAACATGAACTTTTATGAACTTGTCAGGCTCTGCTACTCAGTTCTTATTTGATTTTGTTTTGTATATATGTTACAAACCAGGATTTTTTGAATATACGTTGACGGAAAGACAAAAGCTGGACAGAGATAATTTTCTCACGTGCTGTTTGGTAGGCGGTTCTGTATATAATTACAATTAACGTCTGTTACTTCTGTCTGTGAGTGTACTTCGTGCCTGCATGTATGGATGAATTGACAGTGTCTCATTTAGCTTTAATTGCCTTAATGCAACATGTTAATCCCCCTTTCCTCCCCAAATAACCCCATTTTTTAGAAGCTGAAAGAAAGTATTTTATTAAAACCAGAAGATGTTCACAAAATACACAGTTTAGATATCAGGAAACGTCAGGCGAACACTCACCTCCGTAGTAGACGTATGGAGATCCAGGCCAGCAGGGACCCAAATCTTCTGGTTCCCTCTGCCCATAAACACACACACATCCCGGGGTCTCCATCCCTGGTCCCGCCCAGCAACCACCACCAATGAAACGTCGCGTTATGTCTCTCCCATCAGAATCGCTCACTGTTTCTGGCTGCTGTGAAGATGGCGCACCAGGACCTCGCCCAGCCAGGCCCGAGCTGCTGGGGACCCCTGAGCAGGCGGAAGGTTCGGAGGTGGACCACTGAGCATCAGCAGCCTGGCTGATGACACCATCACAACCTGCAGGTACAGGTGAGAGGTTATCGATAACCAGCTGTAGAAAAAGTCTTGGCTCTTACCTAATTGGTTACTGATAACTAACAAAATACATATTTTTATATATTTATTTATATATTTCATAATTTTATACTTTATATGTATGCTTCTTGACTTGCAGTATTTGAATTATCTTTCTTTACATTACCTACTTACTGTTTATTGTTATGCACATACCAAGGCAAATTCCTTGTATGTTAAACCTACTTGGCATTAAACAGGTTTCTGCACCAATAAAAAGCCTAATCATTTTTCATAGAAAGGCATTTTGTTCACACTTTAAGCACATGTCAACAACACAAACAGGTGCTTGGCTTAGAGCTGCACGTCATGGCTGAATCAGATGCCCGATCCGTCTGTTTCCTGTAACCTGCTGATGAGACCCGCTAGGTTTGGATGAGGGATGAAGTCACCAGTCATCTGCATATTCTGGCACACACACAAACACACACACACACACACACACAATGCATGCACACGTAGCGGGGAGTGGGAGGTTTGCCAGGTACAAACAAGAACATGCACTATAGGATGGATTTAAAGCCGAATAGTTTGAAGGCATGCTGTGATGTGTTGAGGCAGCAGGCTCATTTTTATAACCTTTATTTAATCAGGTAGTCTTTACTTTTTTACATTTACTTCTCTACTTCATGTGTTTGTTTTTTTACATTTGAAAGTTTTTTTTCTTTTGTAAAAGGTTTTCTTTTGCATCAATATGTTGTTGTTACTTGAGGCTTCGGCAATATTGCTCACCTGACATTCATGCCAGTAAAACACACTGAACTGATTTGAATTGTGACATCTCGAAAAATGTCCGTTCCATTTATATGGTAAAAAATACTGGAAGGCTTCCCAAGTTCAGTATTTACTGGGTATCACAAGTTTAATTTACAACATTATGTTTTCATGGTTAGAAATATGCTTGAATTTGAATCTACTCCTTGGAAAATGCTTGTTTTTGAACATTAGCTGGTGTTTGATCATCAACACAGTCCCACATGGAAACAAAAAAAACCTTTTAATATTTGAAATGAAACGATCGCGTCCTCGTATTTTTGGGCAGGTGTTTTTCCTGCTGCTTTTAACTTAATTTCCACATGATCTGACGTTATTTTCAGCCTACCTGTAGTGCAGCTGCAAACAGTAGGATGCTCTTCTGCCTCCTCCTCTTCCTCTTGGTGGCTCAGCACAGCTGAAGCCAGACTCCCTGCATGTTGATGAAGGAGACACAGAGGAGGTCTGGGCGACCAAACCCAACAGTCAGGATTCAGTCTGTACATCCCAGCCTGAGCTCGAGCTCCGGTGCCCTCCACGAGTGTGTGTGTGGTCGGGGAGGTGAAATCACTGTCTCCCTCCTCTGCTCCTCTTCCTCTCAGCTCTTGCCTCTGAATCCAAATATGGAGCCACAGATGGGTTTTCTCTGGACCGGAGTCAAACGCAGCGGGAGGAACTGCATGTGTCACCTTAGAGAACAAGCTGATTGGGCAGCTTATCTCAGATTACTGATGTAATGCTTTGCATTAAAGGATCGTGCCGGAGGTTTTGCATGTATTTAAACATTTACTACATATAAAGTAAATTTTACATCACCCCTGTCCATATTTTAGAGCAAACTGGAGTGTTTTAGATTCATGAATGTGCAGCTTTAAGAGACTTCAGGCTCACTTAATCCATCACAGTGAGCAACATGCTTGCCTTTCATTTTTATCAAACTTACATTATCCTATCTGAATCCGAGTCAGCATTACTGGCCAAGTATGTGCACTCTCAGCGTACATACACA
>JAVQJF010024895.1:0-10591 GCA_036023855.1 Gadopsis marmoratus | reverse complement strand
GCGACCAGTCCAGGGTGTTTCCTGCCTCTCGCCCAATGTTAGCTGGGATTGGCTCCAGCCCCCCCCTGCGACCCTTCGGGATAAGCAGTATGGTTAATGAATGAATGAATGAATGATCTAATTTGTTTTCCCATGGCTGCTAACTAATTGCTCTGATTCTGGAAGCTCCATCCATCTGGTATCATAATAGGTTTAAAACAAACTAACAAAAAATACAATTTGACACAATTCGGCTTGTGTACTTACTCAAACGCCTCAAGTCGGCCTCCTCGCTCGGCGTCTTCCCAAATCTTCGTCAGGCCTCCCTGCAGTACAGCTCCTCTAGCTATTACAGCCACAAAACCTGCCAGCATGATCACCATCTGCAGCACGTCTGTCCAGATTACAGCTTTCAGGCCGCCCTGAAACAAAATCCATGAGCCAATTTCTCATTTCCAAGTACTTTTGGAAAGCATTTCCAATTTAGTGCTAGTTGAAGCTAACTGTAATGTTAATATGTGTACAATTATACATTATCATGCAGAGAGTAATTTGCATTAGTTTCACATGCAGATCAAACTGTTTTATTAAGCACAAACTGAAATAGGTGGATGATGATACGTACGGTAAGTGTAAAATTGGTCATAAAAACCCTGATGAACCAGACTGCTTTTAGTTTAATAGTTTAATATACAAACATACTTGAGGATTTCAGTCTATGTGTTTCATACATTTTATTGTACAGTTCTGTTTGGTACGCAGATCATTAACTCAGTATCATACATAATACTTTTTTGAAATGTACCAACCAAAGTGCAGTAGATAATGCACACCGTTCCTGTAGCCACCAGCACTCCCCATAGGTCGAGTCCTGTGACTGAGTAATAACAAAAAAGCTCCATTATGATTCTTATATCAAAATAAGCCTATTCACATGTGCCAATTTGAGTAGCTTCAAGCCAAAATTCCCCATAACCTCTCTGAAATGGTGTATTTATCCATCTTTTGTAACTTGGCACTAGTGATGGATGTTTCCTTTATTTCAAACAAAAACACACATGGTGACCTTTTCTTTTTTTTGTTCGGACCTTTTTAAGGTTTAAGATAAACAGAAAAGCAAGAGAAAGAAGCACAGCTGTATCCTTTAACAACTCTTCTCAGTAGTATCTAAACTCTGTTATCAGGACAAAATAGATCATTATAAGGAGATTAGACAGAACACAGTATCAACAGGTTGCAGTTGCAATTCACTAAGTTACATAATCAGGGTATCCACAGGGTCTTAAAAAGTATTAAAAGGTATTAAATCAGTTTAGCAAAAGTTAAGACCCTTGAAAAATATTAAAACATCTTAATCTGCATTTTACGAGATATTATGTTTTGGAAAAAAGATTCAGACAATCTAATCGAGGCCTGTATGATATAAAATGATTTATGGCCAATGCTGTATTTCTTAGGCCAAATGGAAATGTTTGTTAATGAAAATATTTTCTAAATGTGAGTGTGTGAGTGAGAGAGAGTGCAAGTATGTGACTATTATTACTTTTAATAAACATTGCCTTTGGGTTAGTCATTAATTTATTCTGAGTTTTGTTCCCTCTCAGTTTATTGGAATTAGGTCAAGCTAAGATTGTTTCGCAATCTCATAATAAATGTAGTGGTATAGTACTATAAATGTAAGTTAATGTGTGTTGCTGATAACCAGTTACAACATGCAGCATTGCAGTCTTGTTGAAAAGGTCTTAAAAGGTCTGGAATGTCACTTCCAGATTTCTGCATATACCCTGTAAGACTAAAATCTAAAAAACTCTTGTCTACTTTTGTTTGCCCAGAGTTTTGTTGTCCAAAAGAGGCAGATGAGAAAGTTTGCAGCAAAGGTGAAAAGTCGCAAATCAAGAATAACACAGGTACCTCTGGAGGATGATAGCATCATACAAAGTACTTTTTATTCATGTTTGTTGCAAGAACAGCCAATGTAAAGACTTACTTTGATTTAGTGCAAGAGCTGGAGCATAGACGACCAGTCCGGTGTACAGGACCTGAGAAAAGATGCCACCATTAGTTGATTAGGTAGAAACACAACAAGCAAACGATTCATATTAATCTTGGAATTGGTATCAAGAATCAATTTTCCATAAAGTCAAAAAGAAAAAGATAGCTGATTTTTCCCATGTTACATTTGCCATGTTAATTATGGATGTGTCTTCCACATTTCATGGCTTTGTACTTTTGTTTTAATTATTTAATTACAAAAAGTGACTGAATATTCTTTGTTTTTTAAATATTGTTAATGTTTTAGTTACCGTCTGTACGATGTACATTGATGTTCCAATTACCCGAATGGGCCGGCTGAAGCGCCTCTCCAGGTACTAGGAATGAAAGGAAAATGTTGACAGTGATGATTTGGTCCAAACACAGTGGTTTAGTTGATACTATATCCACATATATAAACTAATATTAAAGGTATTTGAAGTTATAAATAGAGAAACAAAACCAAAGAATCAATGTCCGCCCACTTTTTGGAGGACACACTTTTATAGTTCTGTATCTGTATTCTGATCACTAAATATATCCAAAGTTGCCAAATATAGTGGATTAATCATTAGCCACTTTGAAAAGGTCTTCTACTGAACCTGTCAGCCAGCCTTTGTACTATTATTACGATTTACAGTCTGTGATATTTCATTACCTCATAGGCGCTGGTGATCCCCAGTCTGTAGAAAAGCGGAACAAAGATCTCGGCAGTGATGGCAGACATGATGCCATAGGCGAAGCCGAAGAGCCAGAATGCAGTTCCATAGTTGTACGCCTCAGTAGGTGTGCCAATGACTGTGATGCCAGACATGAAGCTGGCAGTGAGCGACATGGCAACCGGCACAGCTGTCATTTGCCGTCCACCCAGCAAGAACTCAGCGCTGCTGGTCTCCTTACGGCCCCGGATGGCCTGGAAAAGGCCGATGCCAGCTGCTGCCAAAATTATTCCAGCAAACACCAGATAATCCCACACAGAGAAAGTGGCCACTGGACCACCTGTACCAACCATGGTTCGTTCAGAAGGAGCTCCCTTCTACTAACTCTTTCGTCGTTAAGAATGCTCAGATTCAGAAGGATTTCTGTATTATGCAATCTTGCTAACGTGCAATGTTCTTCCCTCTGAATGATCCTGAAATGGTCACATATACCAATACCAAAAGCAAAAATACACACTAAAGACAGCAAAGAAAAAATGCATTTCAGTGCAATTCAGACTCTGTCATCTGACACATTTAAATCAGCTGTGCTCATATTAAACGTTTCCCATCAAACCTTCAACAAAGAGTAGAAAAGTCCAAAGTGTTTTAGTCCTCCGGTTGTTTTTTCAGCTTTGCCATCAACTATCAGAGTCACTCTGACTAATAGAAGAACAATGAGATACTTAAATTGCATCTCAGGCAAGTGGCAGGAGTCTTGTGGCAGGCTTTTGGCAGACTGTAAAGATTAGTTAACTTTAGTTAATAATCCATCAAGGACACACTACTGAAGTCAGCCATAGCTTCCTTGACTGTTAAAGGTGGCTATCCTGTGGTGTGCCTGAGATTGCCAAGCAAGAGACTCTCTAATGTCAAGATATCTCCATTTCTTATGAAATGATAAAGTGATACATCCAGGAGGGGTCTTCATACAACTCCAGATTATTCAGTAGTTATTGGTTATGTGAGGACTTTCGGGAGACAGGGCGGGTTAAATCATAAAGGTTAGGTCACTCCTCCTGCTGTTTCCTTTCATGTGTCAAATGTGATTACCATTGCTTTACTTATCTAAATGTTTGATTATCAGTCCAGTGATGCATAACGAAGGGTGTCATTTCAAACTTTAAGATAAAGATAACGATGAGAAATGGTGGCAGGCACCTTAATGTCAGTACAACTAATAATAAGTGTGATAATATGTAATATTAGTAATCTAATGAATAGAGATTTTATGGTTGAGTTCATTCAAGTCCCTGTTAATGAGACAATAATTTCCAGTAAACTCTTAGAAAGTTAATGTAACGTGGTACTGTTAATGGTTGTAAAGCTGAGTAAGAGCTGGGGACAAGGAATGTACATTGAACTCGCACTATACTGTTTTTTTTTTCATTGTAATGTTATTTGTAAGCATTATTCCCATTCACGAAGAGATTTACTCACTAACGGATAAGGACAACATATGTCAGCCAGCAAGATGAGGACTTAAATTCATTAAGAAGTACTGCGATTGAAATGAAAAAGAAGACAATTGTGAGATAGCCCAATTACTGACATGGCTCAGCAATACCACGCAAAACCTGTGTTTGTCTGTAGGAATCCTACTGAGATTAAAAACAAACAACAATGAAAAATGTGAATCACATGCTTCACACTATGACTAAATAGTCAGAGAGACTTTGACTACACTTGACAATCATTAAACAAAAGATAGCCAAGGAAATCCCTGTAGTCTGGCAGTGTTGGGTGGAAAACTGTACACACTCACTTTTTAAGTCACGGTGCGAACTTGTCAGTAGTTTGAAGTCTGTATCTGAAGAATTTGTTTAGAGATTGTGCTGATTGATGTCTACTGCAGCAGTTTTTATTTCACTTACTGTGAGAGCAGATTAGATGAACCTGCTCTGGATGTTTACTGCCCATGCAGAGTACAAGTTGGCACTGTAACAGCTTGAGACTTGACTTGTGAACATTGCTGACTGGTGTATTTTTTAAAAATGCACAAAGCATCATTTTGACATGCACATTCAGGAAGTGCTCTGAAAGATTTTGTGCAACTGTTCAAGGGTTGCTTTTTCACCAGTTAATCTTTTTTCAAATGAGAGGCAAATTAGGTTTGTTTTGGAAAATGAAGTTAAACTCAGGTTACACTTTGGTGGCTTTTTACATGATATGCATTCTTTCCAGCATAAACAAAGCTTTGGGGCATTTTGTGACATCTAGTGGACAATGTTTAGTAGAGTCTTTCAGCTAGGGCAGAATGCATTGCATCAATCTCCTTGGTTACTGCCTGATCTTTATTCATGAGCGAAATTATTAATTCATGTCATCCACATAATGGACTGAATGTTCAGTTCTTCCTTTCCGTCACAGATAGAAGATAGCGGCTAGTTTGGATCATGGTGGATTATATAATGTCCGCATAAATACTGTTCACCAGCGGTGTTGAGAAGCACAGCATCATCAGGCCTGCAGGGACCCACATCTCTCGAGCAGGTGACTCACATAATGGAGAGCGGAACAAATAATATTTAAGATTCCACACTGTTGATCCTCTCTGTTATCTGGTTGTCAATTTGTCTCTTTACCTTTCCTTCCCATGCAGGTCCCACATTTATTGGGGAAATTATAACACTGATTAACATGGAGACTGCAGTGTTCAGCTGCTGGCTCCTTTTCTTGCTGTTCAGCCCAGCAGTTCCCACGTGTTTACCCACTGACTTCACCCTGTATGTGGAGAGGCCAGAGTGTGACTATTGTGTGGCGATCAACACTACCATCTGCATGGGATTTTGCTACTCAAGGGTGCGTATGTTCCCTGTGGTGAAAGGGGCACCCTAACTAAAATATGTCTCAAGGAATTTGAAAGTATGGCAAGTTCATTCATGTGTTTGTGTATGGTGAGTAGGACAGCAACATGAGGGATATCCTCGGCCCACGCTTCCTTATCCAGAGAGGCTGTACCTATGACAAGGTGGAATACCGCGCTGCCATACTGCCTGGCTGTCCCATCGACGCCAACCCTGTCTTCACCTACCCTGTGGCGCTCAGCTGCCACTGTGGTGCCTGTAGAACTGACAGCGACGAGTGTGCACACAGGGCCAGCGTGGACGGAGCTAGGTGTACCAAACCAGTCATACGTCTCTACCCATACCCTGGTCAGCGTAACTACATGATCCCCTTTTGAGTCTTCTGTTGTTCTGTACTGTCTGTACCGTTTCCTATTGTTCCAGCCTGTTTTTATTGTGCCTGTGTTGCCCAACATGTCTGTGCTGCACCCGTTTCTCAGTTTACAATGGGGGGAGGGGTTGATCCTGGTGCGTATGTTTGTCAGCTTCATTATTTATCCTCTGTACATTCATATGTGTGTGACTCTCAGACTTATTATGTTTACTCTGAAAGGGATACTCTGAATGAAACACTATTAAAGCTGAAGAAGTCTATAAATAGCTCTCGGACTAAGCTGTGCTCACTCACATCCTGTGCCAGACCGAAGCTTTCTGTTTACTGCATAACAAACACAAAGCCATGACGCTCCACAATGTCACCTCAGGGTCCTATATTTGCCCCAAGAATCATTCTGGAAAGCACATGACTGTTGACTCACCTCTTATTAAATGGATTATCAGGGAGGATGTTGAATCACAAAAAGCAATCGTGCAGAAGAGTCACCAGCCACTACATTTGCTGTGTGAGTGCGTTAACTGTTAATTTTGGCTCATCCCAAGTACAGTTTGTGTGTGTAATTTCCCATTGACAAAGGGAATTTGGGAGGACAGCTGGAGCTTATTAATAGCTCAGCAGTTCAGAGTGGAAGAATGTCTATGATGAGTCCATCACGTGGATCTCTGTGACATTGCTCTCTCATCACCTGTTTTAATATTCTGTCCCTTCTGTATATCACAGCATTCTTCTGTCAGTGACTGTTTCTATATTAAACTGTCTCTGTGTGGATGAAAAACCTATGTTGTTAGGCTCAGATAATTATTGTACGTAACTGAGCTTTACTGAGCTTCTGCAGCTCGCATAGCTTCTCGCATTTTGATCAGAATAGAGTAAAATATAAAATAGAATACAAAACTGGTGACTTAAAGGCCAACAAAACATCTTGTTGTGGAAAACTGCCCAGTCTCTTAAAAGCTGAACAAAACACAGGAAACACTTACAGGTCGTTGACAAAGATGTATTGTACAATAGGAGACTGACAATCAGAAGTCATCAGGGATCTCAAAGAGAAAATGCAAGAATACAGCTTTTGTAGTATTCTGGAGACAAAGAAACTCTTTTCCACATGAACATGTTTTTCTGCTTTCCAGATGTACGTCAAGGGTCCTCAAATGTTTTTGGAAAGTTCCCATAGATCTAAATCTATCGAACTATGTAACACTGAGCAATATAACGACCTATACATGCACGTGTTAGACTGGGTTGAGTATCAAAACTGAAGACAAGGATTAAACTAAAACTACTAAATACTTAAATGTAAATACATAAGCATCTAATTACTAAATATTAATAAGTATATAAGAAGGTGATATTATGAATAAATGATAACTACAAGCTTACAACTAAGTTTCCTTTCCCAATGGCCATTGAGAATTGTCCTCTTAAAGAGATAAATGGTCCAGAGGAGTGATCACCATCTGCATTACTCCCCATATCAAGTTATGCCTTTGTGCCACTGATGTCTGACACAATTCATAAAATTACAAACTCTGAAGCAACCTTGAGGGACTGTGTGTTTTGGGGGCAGAAGTGTGGAATGAACAAGATGAGGTCCAGTTGACTGTATGGGGGCAAAGTATGGATGGAAAACCAGCTTGTAAAATGCCAAGTCACTATAAACTCAAGGAAGCTTGTACAACTTCTGTCACGCCGACACTCTGTTTAACCTTGCACACGTTCAGCTGACAAAATGGTGGAGTATTACATCCACTCTGGTATTTGTGGTTGTTTATGTCCAGCCGTGTAAATCAAATTCTGTACGTACTGCTCCTTTCACCCACATGTGTTAAACGGTTAAAATTGGGTTACTTTTTTAAGCAAATGTTTGGGGTGAACATTCATTTTTAACTCTCCGCATGAACCTTCAAAAAACATGTCCTGAGTGCAAATGTGTAGCATGACTTTACTCATAAATCCTCATAACTGGATGGAAAATTATGCTGTATACTTTATACTAACAGTTGACCTGGTGTGACTTTAAGAGCATTAGACTGAAATGTCACAATGGTTTGAATTGCCCGGCTGAAATTCCGTGTGGTGTTGTTTTGAAAACCCTAATGGATAAAGCAGTTGATGAAATGGAATTTGCCTCCATCAGCGCTCCAACAGACCCAGCTATGTGTGCGCACATACCGACCCGCTCTTTCATTCAGACAAACCATACAGTTCTGTTTGTGTTGTGTTTATTCAACTAGAAAAAAATGTGAGAAATGCTTCAGCCATGTTAGCGGCTAGGGATGGCAATGTCAGTGTCAGTTAGTTGAAACTGTCTGAAATATTTCACCAACCAATTTGTCAAATTGAGATTAAATTTAGTGCAGAATCCTACAGACTCTGGTGATCACCCAATGTTTCCCGTTATGCCATCAGCAGGTTGCCTTTCTTGGTATTATAGTGACATGTCTCAACAACTATTGGATGGATTGTCATGAAATGTGGTTCACACAAAACTAAGATGCATTAGCATGCAGTTCCCAGGATCACTGTGCTTAAGTACATATCATATCATGCAGCTTATAATAAGAACATCTACAAAATTGTCCCAAAATTATTTACAATACAGTCGGCCTGCCCAAGCCCTGGACAATGCATGTGCCTATGCCATAGCTGCGTACTTGACTTGCAGATCATTTGTACCACCCACTGTTGCACAACGTCTCATTGTCAGTCCTGCCTCAGCAGTAAAAGACAGGTTCCTAATGCCTTGGAATGTGTCTATACCTTTAAAACCAAAATGTGAGTTAAACCAGTTTAAATGCTAACAAGTGGCCTCTTGTCTTTGGCACCTCCCCTGTAATCTTCCACATCACGCAGCTAATCCTTGGCATTGTGAGCCACTGCAACTGAAACATCGCAGGTCGTCTTGCTCAAGGACATGTCACGAGAAGGTGAAACTCTGCTGCTCGCCAACCCACATTTATCCTGCTGCAGGATGGTGTGAAGGAACCAGGGCCGACTAGAGGTGGACAATGTTTTTAGATACTTGTGCTTATGTAGTTGGAGATACTCCATCACAAGTAAAAGTCATAAGATGATCCTTTATTAGTCCCTCGGGGAGAAGTTGTGGTGATAACAGCAGCAACGGTGAAAGCAGAATTTAAGACCTTACTTTAATAAAGTGGAGGAAAAATCCAGTTAAAAGTACCAAAACTAAAAGTACTCATGACGCAAAAAGTACAATAGTTCACTGAAGTGCAGTGGAGTAGAACAAAGTAGCATAATGCAAGTTGTAAATGTAAAACTACCTCAAAATTGTTCTTCAGTACAGTAGCGTATTTAGCATGCACTTAGTTACTTTGCACGACTAGAACCAACCTGTGTGCACCTGAATAGAATTTACTAGAATACAAAATAATGACATGATGTCATACCACCACCAACAAGCTTATCAGTGTTTCGTAATGTCATTATGATCTTAGCCCACAGATTTAAGATCATCTTAACCTTAAGATCCTTTAAACGGTGCCCGACCCTTTCACCTTTCAAAAAGGTCTAACCGTAAGCATTTGTATCCATATTCTTTAACTTGTAGGTAACCATAGAAATTGAAAGCATTTGCTCGTCAATCAATGGTTCCTTTCACCCTTAACCAGCACTGCAACTGTTTTATTGGTTAAACAGTTTGATTGATCGGCCTATCGTCCAATAAAGCAAGGGGAAGGTCGAATTTAGCCAATCAACTTCGAGCATGCAAGCTAGCTTAGCGGCGATTGGTTGAAAGACAACGCCACCCTCGGGTGCGGTCGCCCCTCCCGCTTGACAGTCAATGGAAATTTCCATCCCGCCTCCTCGTCGCTATATCAGCAGCCGGAACACCGACAGACAGCAGACAGCGGCTCGAAACAATCACAAGCGACACCTGCAAATACAACCTGTTGGTGAGTAAAATGTTTTAATGTGCTTTGAAACAGTTCAGCGTGCCTTCGCAACTGAGTTATTCGCGATAGACAGCTTGTTCGCCTTTAGGGACTGTTGTCTTGGCTAACGCCACATGCTAGCTAACCTCTGCGCTCACCAGTATGAATGAAACCGAGAGTGGCAGCTCTGAACCACGACACGACGACGCCGTGTAGAAATGCTTCTTGCGCGTTATTTCTGTTCGACTCTTAAATGTCTGCAATCGGAACATTCACTCGGGCGAAATCGATGCGGAGCCTTTTGTTTTTCTTGTCTTTTCTTTATTTGAAATGAGAACAAAGGGACAGTATTTGCACTTAAAAGAAGGAAACGGAAGCGCTGTCGTCGATGTGCACTGGCATTGTCTCTTTAAAACTCACTTTCCGACCGAAGTTAATCTACGTTCCTCGGAAATTCGGCTGAAACTCTTGATCAGTATCAAGAATGTATGAAAGGCGGCGGTGCTCCGGTATGTGAACTAGAACACGCCCACTGCCGCGTCACGCTCTCGTGACTCCCGAGCTGCCGAGATGAGCCGAAGCCGAAGCCGAAGCCGAAGCCTCTGCTGTGGATGAGCTCTGTTGACGTCTTCTTCTTTCCCTCTGTCTAGGACTTCATTCATTTCTTCCACCGAAGAACACTTGGCCCTATATCTACAGCACTATATTTTCACGTATTTCAACGTCATCATGTCTCAGCAGCAGATCAGGTAAGTCTTCACTGGCAATTTTGTGCTTGTGGTGGGGGGGGGGGGGAATGGCTTA
>JAVQJF010024881.1:0-36529 GCA_036023855.1 Gadopsis marmoratus | reverse complement strand
CCGCCACGGGGCGGTGTCCGACGCCACGCAGAAGGCGGGTCGGAGGGGATCGGGTACGGCAGTCGGCGGCAGCTCTGGACGTTTCAGTAAGACAGAATAAATCAATATGATAGTCTGATATTAGATCATTAACTAGTACAGCTTTAGATGACAGAGATCTGATGTTTAAGAGTCCACATTTAATTCTACTATTTTGTTGTAGTGGTGCAGTGGTGATCTTGATTTTGGGTATTTTTATACTGTTTTTATGTATAGGTCCTCCTCTGTTTACTTTTGTTTTAATTAATGTAAGTGGTCGGGGGGCACACACCCTCTCTATGGAGTTTAGGGTGGATAACTGTGGAAGCGCAGAGAAGCGTGTAGGACTGCAACTCTGTCTCCTGGTCTCAACTCTGAGTTGTCATGGCTTAGGGCTGCTAATAAACTCGGCCAATTTTCTAGAGATGAGAGTGGCTTCTTTTGCTGTTTTCAAACAAACAGTCGCGGTCATCACATCTAAACCACGCCCATGGCTGCCAGTAGTTCTTCATAATATACTGATTGGTCCGAACCACTATGGTGATCTGGCATGATCACATGATGTTGTGTATCCAGCTCCCTTGCACGGTAAAGGGATGGGAGATTGGACATGCAAAGTGAATGACTTTGGCACTAGGGGTGGGCGGATCGATCCAAAATATCGAAAATATCGATACCAACGTTGGTATCAGTATCGGATCGATACTAGCCTGATGGGATCGATACTTTAATTTCAGTTTTTCTCCTCTACGTTGAGTACTTGCTACCGTTTCATCAAGGCATGTGAGTGCTCCTCCCCGCTCTGCTGTGTTTGGTTGTCATGTTGTCACGTGACTCAGCGCAGCGCCAAGAACACACTTAAGCTGGCATTCTGTGTGCATTGAGTGAGAGGCGAGCAGGATGGCAGATAGGAAGAGAAGCATCGTGTGGAGTTATTTCACACGTGTAAATGAAAACACTGCACTAAGACTGTACGCTACTGTGGCAACACCACCAATTTGCTGAAACATATGAAAGTCCACGAAAAACAAAAGTCCGAGCTGCAAAAACGCAGGGAGGAGAAAACTGCACAGCCAGGCTCAGACAGACCCAGACCCCCGGCACAGAGGCAGACGTCACTGGCAGAGTCATTTCAGGGAGGCAAAGACTATCCAGGTAGCCTATGTTGAAAGTAATATTTTAGTCGGATTAGATTATAGTGTGATGGCTCAAGCACAAAGCATCAAGCACCTGATGGCAACGTAGCAGGACTAACTTACATTTCGCTTATCATTCCCCCTCCTCATGTTGTATTTTTAATGAGATAACCAACACTTTAATAATTTAGTGGTCATCATTTTTGTTTTCCAGATCTAGAATACTGATGATTCATTCACTTCATAAATCATGGTTTTCTAAGTAAAAAGTATCGGTATCTGTATCGATATCGGCAATACTGGCCCTGTATTTACTTGGTATCGGATCGATACCAAATTTTGTGGTATCGCACACCACTATCATCAACTCACTGGAACTGGAACGTTGCTTTGTTGAAGGCTTGCCAACCATTTTCCAGCAGAGAACCCCGGCCTCAGACATGTAATCTAGTCTCGTCTTCAATTCCAACATATTGAGTAGTTGAGTATCTATTTGTCTTCACTCCCTTACCATGGGGTTTTTATTCTGTATCCATTACCACCCCCTCTGTATAATCATACCTTCTCCTCCACTATCCTCCCTTCCTTCTCTCATCCCCTTATTTCTTTTGATTCTCATGTGTCCATCCTTCATGGTTTCCATCCATCCCCCCTCCCCCAAAGGCTCCCTTGGCCCCCATATTCTGTTTTACCACTATCATATTTTACTCCTTTCCCTCCATCATATTCCTTTCTTTCATAATTTCCTATTTTCTCTGTCATTGCTGCCAGCCTTCCCTCCCCCCTCTTTCTCCAATTTTCCTCTTTTGAATCCCTCCCATCTCCCTGTCAGCACTGTAAAAATTCCCTCCTTTTCTTCCTCCACATTTCCCTCCTATTCCTTCCCTCCCTCTCTTTCCCGGCAGGGGAATGTAGTATTGTCCGGTGGCAGAGAGGATGATTCATGATTGACTGGCAAAGGAGAAGGAGACGTATTAATCAAGGGGCAGCAGTAGAGCTCTGCCATAATGCAAATGGAGTGTTAATTGAGTGCTGGATGGCGTTGAATAATGGTGGTGGCTTTTCACTTCAATCAATGCACATCACAACAATGGGCTGACAGCGCGCTTTCAAAATCTAAGAAATAACAGGGAAGGTGGCAGTTCATGCCTGCATATTAGAGAGTATATGCTAATTGAGAGAAACCACAGGTTATCCTCTGCATTTGTTTTGATACACATAAGTGTGAAATGGGATTCAAAGACGAACGCTGTCAAATGGAATGGAATCATGATACGCGTTTATTCCATATGAGGCTAAATCAAGAGAAAGGAGCTGCCACACGTGTGGAGTTCTTGCTGAGAAAACACTGGAGATGACCGCTCGATTTCATTGGTTGCTGTTGGTTATGAAACTGATCATTTTTATGTGGCAGCTCAAATTTTAAAGTTGCAGTGGTAATTTTTATATCACAATGGGTCAAGTGACTATGCCTCATATAAAATATGTCACTCGTAGTGATGAACCCACACAGGATCGTCGCCCAGCTGTGCTGTTGCATCATCACGTCTACAGAGCTTTTTAGCCCATTTAAGCTCTTTTTTTTTTGTTTCCACCCACTACACGCAGCAGTTTTCATTGAAAAAGCCTTGATTTACCCATTGTTCACTATCTGCCCAGCACCAAACGACAAACAAAGTTACTAACTAGTGAACATAGTGGAGCATTGACCAGGTAAAGATGTGTTTCTCAGGAGCTGGTGGAGACCAAACCAGGCTGAGGAAGAAATATCCTCAAACATCCAAACATTGCACTTGACCCTTAAAAGTATAAGTAGTGTGGAGATCTTTAGATGCTGACTTAGTTCTTCTTGCAAGTTGCATTCTGATCGTATGTTTCCTGCTATTGCATTGTCATTTGAACTGCCCCAGAGTGGACAAATCATAAATTTGTATAGTTGTTGTTTTGGAATTTGCCCTTGCAATTGGTCTTTCTTTTTTGTCTGACAGGTTCCTTACTCATTATCCCCAGCTGCTGGTGGATAGAATATAAGCTGCTGTAACAGGCTGAATTAGCTACTGACAAAGTGTGACAGTGACTCCCCCCCCTCACACACACACAAGCATGCATACATGCAAACACCCGATTCACTCCATGTCAACAAACATCTGGCGCATCCTTACCCCACCACACCCCACCCCACCTCTCACAGGAGACTAATAGACTCATTAGCAGTTCCTCCAATAGACAACAGAATGCAAGAGCTAACTGGACACCGGTAATGCAACCCAGCGCCACTCTTAATCACAACGCATCGGCCTGCTAAATGAGCTCTGCTGAGGGACCCTGTGGGGAAGACAGATCAGAAAACACAGGACCTCATCTGATGCAGAGGGGTGCTTCATCGCCATTACACCGGAATCCACGAGATTAAGACAAGCTTGATGGTGAGAAGAGACCAAGGAGGCATGCCGAGCACTAGGCCGGAAACTGTGTTTGAAAAGCCCTTTCTGTAGCACAAGAAGTAAGGATAATGTGGGGAAACGGGAGAATGTGCTAGTGCGTATCATTGGAGCACTTCTGTACGTTGCCCCTTGGCGCCGCACTAGGAGCTGCCTCGTATCTGTAATTTCCCCATTGAGGGACTAATAAAGGGGTATTATTATTATTATAACACTTACACAGTGCCATGCCATGAGCAACTGCAATCAGATTTGGTGATGCACATACAGCAAGTGTGGATTCCATCCACAGGCATTTATCTTGATAATATCAAACCACATAAGACCCCGTCACATACAGCTCTATCTAATCAGTGCGTTGTAGCTCTCTGCAATATTCAAAAATGATCTGTAAAGAAAATGCACTGACTAAGCATTTGTGTTAAGAGCAAGTTTGTGTACACGTCATAGCAATCACCAGCAGTTGCTGCTAACCTTGGTGACAAATCTGCATTTCCTGTGGTTGCTTGGCAATAAAAGCCTCCATGTAAGTTACCTATTTGAAGCTTTTAATGTGAAACAAGAGCGAGTACTTCGAATTTGCAGTAACTTCAAGGTTGCCTGTGGAGTTTGCAACCTCTAGTAGTGCTATGAAGCTATTTCTCCAACATATTCTCATCCCAGGTCGTAGAATACAGATCCTTTCTTTGTGGCCCTCTGCGTCTCATACAAACGCACAAGGCCCCATCTACTGTCAAATATCATAAATAGCTTCCCTGAAGAATAACCCATATACACAAACAAAATATGGCAACGCCTACAGTAAAGGCTATTAATTGATAATGCCCAGCATCGATCAGAGAGATTCTGGATAATCTAACCTGGCAAAATTAAGAGAGTCAATCAGTAATAAGACAGGGTTCAACCAGGCTCCTGTAAATTTTCCCCACCCAGAATCTGAAACTGGAACACGTCTACACTGACTAATGACAACTGAAACTGAAACGAAAATAAAAAGCCAGATTGCCTACAGAAAACAGTGGGCCTGAATGCAGCAGGCAGCAAAAGATGAATGCAGCATGGTAAAGTAATAAAAGAGAAACAGACATATACATATTGCTGAAGTAGAGAATCCATTAATCGTGTCTGCATTTTCAACAACCTTCTCTAATTACATCGAATCTGCTTTGAAAGATGTGAGCATAAACCACTAATCATATTGACTGGAATATGGAAAGGCATCAACCAAAACCACTAATTTATTGCCCTGCTGATTTCTGCCACTGCTTGGTCTTCAAACCTGCCTTCCTATGAATGTTCTACGAGACCCGAATAAGGCTAATATGGAAAAAGTTTAAGAACATTGTGCTTAACAGGTGATTTGTGTAAAATAGTTTGGATGGCTTTCCGGGTAAAGTTTCATTGTTTTCTGTCCGTATGAATACATACAGCATGAAGTGAAGCCCCATTAAAACGGTGTGCATAGGACAAAGAGACATGGCTCTTTCTTGCAAATGCGGAACGTCTCTGATTCGAGATTGAAACAGGTGTCAAGCGCGCGGCTGTTGACACGTCTGACTGTATCATAATTAGTTTATTATCAAGCTATCAGTTCCAGAGACAACTCCTGAGATCCGCTGATTGAAACACTGCTGGGAAGACGCTGCATTTTCCACTTCACTACCCCTCTCTCACTCTCCCCATATCTTTGTCTGGCTTTCTATGGCACTCAAAATATATAAATAAATAATTATCCCATAAATTTAATACAATTAAATTAGCACGTGAATAACCTGATGTCCCTCAAACACCAATTCCATTAATTAACCCCACATGTGGTTTAACAATCGTAATATCTCACAGGCAACCTTGATTGTCCTCTTTAAAAAGTAACTTAACTCCACCTAAAACCTTTTGCTGACCTCTAGTGATTTAACTGTTCACCTGGCTGCAAAAGTACCTTTGTACTCCAGGACCCTGTGTTATCACCCAAACCAAACATTCAACCAGCAGCAAAAACAACCAAACACTGTTTTTCAGCTTGGTGTTAAATGACACGATAGGTAGCAGAGATGAAGGAATTAGGGATGTATAAAATGTGTGAATTTGCCTGTCTTCTACCAACAATCAATGTTGATTTCTTTTAACCCTGAAGGCAACATTTCCTGAATCTTAACCAATTAAGAAATAATCAAGAAATGTAACTTCAGTTAGTCTTAGCTGCCTAAACCTAAACTGACTTTTTCAGCCATTCAGACCAAAATCAGCACTGAAATAAATGCATGGGGATACTGAATGATGTTTCAGGTACCAGTGAGGCAATTCAATTAAATGCAGGAAGTATAAGAGATCCATGAGTTGGAAGGCTTATGAGACACCTAAACACTGCACAGTCATTTACACAGTCATTTATTCACATTACAAAGAAATGTGTGTTTTCGCTAATTGTATTGGTCAGTGCAGTTGCATTGCATTACTAAAGAAGTGGAAACCAGATTTAACATATTTTCCAGCAGCCTTTTGCGCCGGGATCCCCACTCCGTCAATGCAGTGCTCTCATTGAAATAAAAGAGGGAGCTGCACTTTTTTACACAGTGCTATAGTTAGTCTTAACTTCACCACAAAGGATTAAACTATCTATATTGTGTATTTGTCTTCTTATTGTTGCTGGTCATAACATGGTGTGAGATCTAGGTCACATTCGAGAACCCAAAATTCATCCGTGGTCATTCTCACAGAGGACCACATCTGTAAATGAACAAGACTGGGTTTTACTAACTACAAACAGCTTGGTGTCTATAATGACCCATATGTTGTCTATGATCACTGCCAAATTTTCCTCAGTAGCCCAGAATATTATTTGCTGTGTGAAGAATACTGGACCATGTGTCCAGTTGAGCTGTGTGCAGTATCCATTCGACGGAAATGTTGTCGGCTAAAGAAGTCAGAGAAAACAAAACAAGAGAATCTAATTTATTTTCACTTAGCTTCAATGAGTATATTCTGCTGTTTGGTGATGTTCTGCTTATGTAGGATAGCATTAACAGTAATAACACTGTTGCTCTGTTGCAGATAAAAACATAGTTCAATTGACATAACTAACAGGCCTAGCTTTTGTGTCACAGCTATTACAAATAACCATTTATTCACATTTTAGTAACAATGAGCTGTGTGATATCACTGTTAACCTGAATAACACAATTGATGGACAATATACATACAGTTTATATACATAACATACAGACATAACACGTTAAAACATTAATACAAAGTGTATTTTTTAGCTATTTGTAACCACATTTGCTGTATGTGTGTATGTGTGGGTGGGTGTGTTGTATCTTACCTAAGGTAAGGAGAATTGATTTCTGAGATGAAGCAATAATTACATTCCATGAGAACAAATGGATTTGAGGAAGGACAGGCACTGTGGGCCGCTCAGAATGTGCAGAAAAATAACTGCAAACCATTCTTTCAAATCAAGGTCACATCTTCAGCAGTGTGAAACCAAGTGGATTGACTAATCAAGATTCTACGAGAGGTTAGGACTCGTCACATTATTGAGGGAACATGGGAGGTTATGAAATCATCTGTTATCTAACCTCTACAGGGGACAGCTGCATGATGGGACTAGAGCTCCCCAGAGATTCAAGGGTTAGCTGACCACAGATAATGTCCCCGGGGACACAACAATGGCTGCACTGCAACAAATGTAACATCAGGTTTCACCACATATCAAGGCATTTTGAAACCTTTTTCCAGCACGGACTAAAAGTTTGATTTAAATACCTCAAATTTTAGATCCAAGACACTTTGTTATGAAATCAAAAGTCCTTTGCTCATTGTTGACCATTTGAATAACCAAGGCATTTAAAATTAGGTTTTAAAGTGAGAAACGCCATTCAGATGTAACCTTTCAGGCTGCCAATGTCAAAAGCTTGCATTGACCATTCATTCATACTTCTAATATTGAAAAAGCATTTGGCATGCAAATGTTAACGTGTTGTGTTTAGGCACCTTAAGGCTCGCTCATTTCCGATGAGACAAAACCGTTTTAGAACGTTCCAGGGAGCAAGCTGATGGCGTCACCTGCGACTTAGCTTGTCGCCGGTGGCTGGATTTAGAACATAAGGCACATGTTTCAGCAGCCAATTAGCTCATGGTGAATGAAGTCAATTAGTCTTCTTGACCCTCTCCTTATTTTATGTTTTTACATTCAATACTAGAAATGCAATTGTGGCAAGTGACTCATTATCACTATCCTCATTCCTATTTTAAGAGGCTACAAATGACTGTATATCCAGCTACAAAAGCGCCTGAAAAGCCGGCATTTAGAAGAGAAGTACAGATAGTTGTTGCTATGGAAACAATACGCCGTCTCTACTTGTGTTGGTATAAACTGGCAGGTTTTCGAACTAGTAATAGTGGCACATTTCATCTCTTCTCGTAGCAAGTCTTTGGTCTGAACTGGCCTAAAAACATTCCGGTAAGGCCACAGGTGCCAAAATCAGCTCAAATCAGTCTGGTGTTGATCCCACTGATGGCTGTTTCTGTGGTTAGAGAAACAATCCACTAATCAGAGCTTCGACGGCTGTACTGATGCGTAAACGACATGATAAGAAATAAGACCCAATGAGAAAAAAAGCTGAAAAATGTGCAAGTCACAGCAGAAAAACATTGAACCAAATGTATCTTAATTCTAGCAAAATTAATCCAGAAATCCAACAGCCAGACTTTTACATATATTACTCTGTACCGTGCTAGTTCAATGCTGCTGCCTGCTCATAGTGGGAAATTGTAATTTTTCACTTTTATTATTAACATTTTTGGACTCATGCGGTCTGTCTCGATAGAAAAGAGTCAATCCAATTCAGTGTGCTTTTGGCATGACTGTCCGGTGAACAACATTGGCCTATCTAAGCCCACCTCTAAAGGGAGATTGGCTTCATAATCTTGTATTTTTTTCTGAGTGATGATGCATCCCTGAACAGCTCTCCGGGGCTTCGGGTGCCCATGGTAACCTCAGTGAAACCTTCAGAGGGCCCGAGGGTCCACAGGAAATGGAAGACGGAGGTACTTGATCGTGTTCTACGGTTGGCTGTAGAGAGCAAATAGTGGAGGAAGGGATAATTGAAGGCAGTTCATTAGATGCTGATCCAGACCCCCCTAGAGGGCCAGGGGAAGGCTGGAGGGGATAGGATTCATGGTGGGTAGAGAATTAGACAGAGGATTTGCTGCAGGCTCCTATGAAAGAGTCCTTATTCATCATACACTTGAGACAAGCAGGCTCACTTGCTAACACCACTGTAATACTCACATTATTAGTTGAGGAATATTACTAGTCACTAGGCACACGAGGGACTTGATAAGGAACAAGAAAGTCATCGTAGAATAGGAAATTTGTGTTCGAAATCTATCAGTGCAAATTCCATGCCAAACCATCTATCAAGAAAGTTAAAGACAAAAAGTTTTAGGTCTCAGTTCACCCCTTTAGTGTTTCAAAATCAATAATTATAATTTATTTTCTCTTTTTTTTATAACAAGCAGATACTACTACATTATACATTAGCAACTAGCTGGTGAACGTAGCGGAGCATTTAGCAGCTATAAAGCCAGATGTTTTTCTCAAGAGTTGGTGGAGACTGGAAAAGAGCTAGAAGCAGAGTGAACATTGGACTTACATGCATCAAATGCTGGTGTGGTGATGTTTAAATGGGCAACTGTTTACTAATGTTTACCATGTCAAATTAAGGTGATAATATGTCGGTGTTGTGTTTACAGCTTGTTGTGCCTGTGCCCCAAGTGGTCAAAAAAAATGCAGGTTTAATGTGATATTATATTGTCTCCTGTTTCAGTTTATTTACTATTGGCATTTAAATGAGAGCTTTACAGAGCTGTCTGGCTTGTTCTCAAAGATGAGCAGACCTGTTTGCTTACACACCAAGCAAATTCCCATATCCTTTTGTCTCTATGGCAACAGCCAGTGGCAGGAAAGGTGGGTGATGGTTAGTGTCCTTATCAACTAAGTGAGTTATAACAGCAGTCGGCTCCACCATCTGCAGCACCTTCTTATTACATAACATTTACCACACGCACCACACTGAGTAAGCAGTGCTTATCCATGTTGCGTAGATAAACCACTGTCAAATTTGGCAACATCATCCTTGTTTTTAGATCTCTGCATTGGTTTCTGGTTACTCTTATAAGCAGGTGAGAGATCCCGAAGAGGAAGGCCATATATGGCTTTGCAGATAATGCAACAAATCGATAAGATGTCAAATTTCACAATTTATTATAACATATGAATCTCTCAAACCTCTCACATCATCTGGCACAAGCTGTCCAATTGTTCGAATGGTGCGATCAAAAATGAGTGAAGTTGCTTTTGTTTTGTAGGGTCATAGCTTTTGGAATACTGCGCCACATTGCATTAGATATGCATCAAAACGGGCATCGTTTAAAGTTTAAATATTCATTTTCTCCTGCCATTTCATTAGCCTTGTGTTGTTGTGGATGTCTGTTTAATTGCACCTGGTTGCTTTAGTGCACTTGAGTATGCATGTGTATGTACTATTAATGTCCCTTACTGTCCCGTCAGTCAGCGTCTCACGGTAACCCATGACGCCTTCTACGGTTTGCAAATACGTGTATCTCCACAGACGCATAATTCCAGGTTTAGATGTGCATTGAGTACTCAAGTTGGCCTTCCTCATTTAGACCTCCTCTCAGGACCACATATGCACGTACAAACCATGGCTGTATAAAGAGAACTGTATACAGCATCGTAGGTGGGGCACCGTTCATTCCTTCCACATAACTTCCGCATTGTGCGACCCATTAAGAAAGCGAACTAGGGCTTCCTTTCCTTCAAGCTCACTATTAACGAATTTTACAACATGTATAACATAATGATTTAAATAACGTTGATGTACCTCAAAACAAATTATCAGCTGATTTACAGGCATATTTTTTACAATGTAAGTCTATGGGGAAAAGTCTTTTGGGGCTCGTGTGCATCATGTGACAGACCGGGAAGTTGTAATTATACGGTCTGGTCACTATGTCAAATTGGCTGGGCTGTACAATCATTCCTATTTGTATAATAGTCTAGTAACGTAATTCCCAGCATAGCTCCATCCACCTTCAACCTAAGCGGAGCTCTGATTAGCCAAAACAACTCTGAACACCAGGGTGGGTGTTCAGGGCCATTAAATAAAAGCCTGCATACTGAAAGACCTGTTTAATCAGTATTAAAAAATCATCTTCTTAAGACATACATTTACAGCAAGAAGAGAAGAGTGAGAGAAAAAAAAAGGAGAAAAGACTTGTTACCTGGTCAAAGTCAATTTGTTGACATTAACCAGGTATTATCCTCATTCCAACATCAAACAGTAGGAAGCCAAGGTTCCTGGCTCCATATTCTGTAATAACCAGTGCTGCTGTTTTGTGTGGAAGATATGACATTGTCTGCTCAAGGCACTGCGACCCGGCCTGCGTCTCGTGCTGCGCCGCTTCTCAGCTGGGCTTTTCAGCATCACAATCCCATCATTTCTACCCCTAATCCTCATTCAGTCAACAACTGCTGCTCTAAGCAAAAGGCAAATGGAATCAACTACAACCATCTCTCCAAGCCTCTAACCACACCCCCGTTAATTATGATTCCATTACAAAGGTTTATGCATTAATACCATTTATGAAAGTACTGAATTAAATGTTCACACGCCGATGAGAAATACAACGTGGTGCAAAGAGATGCAAGAAAAAAAAATGAATGGAGGGGAACACTGTGATAGCGACGAAATACCATTGCCAGGATATATAACATCCAGTTTTCCTTTGACTTAAAATAAAGGGAATTTTTCTTTGCAGTTGAGCAATGGCAGCTGCAACAATATAGGCGTGAAAACTCCACTCGCAAGCTGTTCTTATCACACTCTGCTGTTCCATTCCACTATCCTCAGATCAGAATTTGCTCTCCAGAATTTAGCATGCTTTTATGGTCTTGTTATAGGATTTATCATACCCCTGTTCTCTACTCTGATCTGTTCTTCTTTTCTTCTTTTCTTTCATCTCCCCCCACTTCTCCATTATACTGTAGGCTCTCCTCTACCTTTGTTTTCTCCTCTGCTCTGCTTTTAGTACAGTAGCTTTCTCAAGTCCTCTTTGGTTGTTTTCTCTGTCTTTTGCTCCATATTTGAGGAGAGGTATATGCTTTCTATGGCCTGGTTGGAAGAAGGCACAGTATACAGCCAAGCAGTAGCAAAGCAATTTATTTATCTCTCTGCCTGGCTTGACCCCTTTTTGTGGAAAGCAGATTGCCTCTAAAAGTGTATTTTGAGGCCAAACCTAAGGTCCTGTTTCGTGCACAGGTAAATATGCCATTTCCTCCCTATCAATGCCATGTCAAGGTGTTAGGTTAAGAACCCCCGTAGGATTTTTCTCACAAATATAGAAGGCTTTGAGAAATATGTTTTGGCCGAGGGCTTAGTGCTAACAAGAACAGTAGCCGTACTGAACCTGTGCAAATCCAAAATGGTTCCTTTTATTTTCCCTGTGAATCCACAGGATTAGAGAATGTCAGGTTTGGGGTGTTGTGAGAGCAGATGACTCACTGTCCTCATACCAGGCTTCCTTTAACAGAGGTAGCTGTTTTGTGACATTTTTATTTTATACATTGGGCTCATTTTCTAGTTGAATGGCACGGGGGAATAAAAAGAAGAGGTCATTGATGGTGGACAGAGATTTAAGCTTTCTTGCAGAGGCATCTAATAAACAAGACCAGGCAACCCTGGTCATACTGGATTGCTACTTCCCACAGGTAAGTATATGACATCTTTTGTGTTTATTGTGTTTTTGCCTGTGTGACGCACTTTGTAACTTGGTTTTAGAAAAGTGCTCTATAACTAAAGATTATTATTATTATTATTATCTTGCTTTGAATCAGCAGTATTCCTATACTGTAGGTTTTTTAGTACTGCCTACCAGGTAAATTGCCCAGTTTTGCAGTAATACATTTGAGGTAAAATAAGTTTGGCCAGGCTCTAGTTGTGACACTTTTTCAGGGACACTTTCATATGTGGACAGGGGCGACTGTGGCTGAGAGGATAGTGTGGTCATCCATTAACCCCAGGGTTGGTGGAAGTGTCCCCCGAGTTGCCCCCGGTGGAGGCCAGCATGGCAACTGTGTCCCCATGTATGAATGTGGTGTGAATGTGGTCCCCTAAATGTCTGTTTGTCTGCCCTCTCGCCCAATGTTCTGCGATTGGCTCCAGCCCCCCCCGCAACCTTTCGGGATAAGCGGTATGGATAATGAATGAATAAATTAATAATGTGATTGTGATTATAATCTGATAGCACTGTGTAATTATAATGGTAGTAATTGTAGGCAATTTGTAGGAGGGATATTATACTGGCGTACTACAAACTTTCCGGTAGTCGCCTTCAGTCCAAAAGGGCGGAGGCGGAGCCTCATGCTGATGTAGCAATGGAACGACCAATTAGCTTTCACTTCTAATCAATGTAACATCTTCATGCTGTCATGTCATCATCCATCATTATATACAGTCTATGGTCTGTCATTCAAGAATTTCTTAAACCTTGGTAGCAGACATTAATCCGTGCATTTTAAAGGACTATATTGAGTCACTGATTTGGTTTGCTATTTACAGCAGCAGGACAGGTCAACATAAACTATAGAGCCCATGTTCAGTGTAGTTCGTCGATGTGTTTTTAATAGTTGTAGCAGCAACAATGGCTCTCTATGGCACAGAGGAAAAATACATACACAGACAAAACTTGTTTGGAGGAGGATTGATTTAAACTTGGTTTTGGTCTTTTCACAGGGTTTGTTGACAATAAGAAAAACAAAGAATATCACCTTAAAGTGCATCCACTCCTCCAGACTGCACTGCCTCCTCAGACCGGCAAAACACTGACTCCAGTTTCTGTTTCCATTACTTAATAAAAGAGACAATCATGAATGGACAGAAATCAATAAGATATCTTTACAGTATGAGTGCAATTGCAGTATAATCTAACACTATGCTGATTACCATAGAGTGGTAATGGTCATTTGTTCCACTAATTCAAAGACAAACAATATTGACCACAGTGCAGAATGTACTACTTCTCTGACTACCATAAAACATATTTGAATTGGTAAAACTGTGTTGAAAATTGCACAGAGTAGTAGTGGTATGATTATGTGTAAATAATAAGTTGTGTCAGTAAATTGTTCAAGATATTCAGTTCAATTGTCACAACAGGAAGTCATCATATTGTGGCGCACAATATTTCTACTAATCATTTTACTGTCTGAATTTGTTGATTGTGATTAAGTGCTTCGATTTTCTAGGCTATTACATTTTAAAGTGGAAGGATGTGGTTTTATTTAATTGCAATAACAAGTCCACAGTGGTAGAAGAAGTACTAGTATTTTACTTACTGCTCTATATACTGCCAGGTAGCTTGTGATTTTCACCAAGGAATCAATAAAGTCTCATCTTTATCTGTAATAACACATTACAATTAATTTTTTGATTATATGTTGTTAATCTGAATCTGCATCTAGTAACTAAACAACAAATGATCAAATTAATGTAGTGGAATATAAAGTACAATATTTGTCAATATTCTAAGTGAGTAGAAATATAAAGGATATAAATGGAAATAGTAAAGTACATTTACTCAAGTGCCTCAAAAGTACTTGATTAAATGTATGCAGTTACTTCCACCACTGCAATGCCACTAAACAGATCAAAACCCACTATGGATTGATCTCGCTAAGGTGTTTCCAGATATCTCTGGGCAGTTCAAATGGCTTTGTGCTTACCTGGCCGTATGAATCAAACCAAAGGCGTAACTGTTCAAATGTGCAAATTCACGCATGCTTTCAGATCCAGACTCAACGCGCTACCTCCAGAGATCAATTAATTAAAATGCTGCGATTAAGTTTTATTGTGTATAACATGTTATGTCTTTCGCCTTGCGTGTAGGATAAACAGTTAGTTCAAATACCTTCACCATCTGACGGAGGTGACAGCGAATACTCCGCCTATGTTTGCTGTTGTGTATCTTGTGTGGAACACCAGATGGCAAACCTGAAGGTTGTAGCCCCTCTGTTGTACCTGCATGCATTATTCAAAGCCCATTTATCACAAGAAAAGTCCCAGTGTAGCCACATTAAACATCCGCTGGCTCGTTTGTTTATGCCTTATTTATGCCTTCAAAATACAGAGCAAGGTTCGATACTTGTACAATTAGTGACCTCTATTTAACCCTGCGTGAATCTCCCCTGCAGTATTTAACAGCCACCATTTTATTATGTCACTTTGTTATGCTACATACTGTCTTAGAGGGAAACACATGAATATGGGATGCCCGCCATCAACCCCTGCACAAAGTGTACACCACAAGGTGATTATGTTAGTGTGCTGATACAAATAAACCAAACTTGTAGTTGGATGGGCTGCACTGATCTGCATTGATCAATCTCTTTGCGCATATATTTAGATACAGATCAATTACAATAGTAGTTTGCAAATTCTTAACCAGGGTTTTTATGGTGACCCTGAGGTTCACGGTGTATCCAAACCCAGCATGGATGATGTCTGCACACGAGCAGATGTAATTACGTTTGAAAATGGTTTACTGTTTGTTTCTCCTTCGTCAAAATGCCTGCTGGTTGCTCGACATTCTGTTGGGCAGCTTACATGTACGCACACACACACACACACACACTTTAAGGCCTTGGTGGTGATGTCGGGGCCATGATCTGCGTGATCGATAGCTCAATAGCCAGCAGGATCGTCGGAGGGCCCAGATTTCACAGTGAGGAAAGAGAAACAATGCGGTAGTTGTGCCATGTTAAACCCTACAATGCAATGATCTGCTCCTTCTCCTTTATTTTTGGAAACTTCAACACTGAGAACACATGTTGTTATTATAATCTGATTCTGTTTTCAACAAACTGTCAGGTCTAGACTGATACTTTTCTATTTGCAAAAATATAAGATCTCCAAGGTGCGTTGTCCTTAATTTCATAACACTTAATCATCATAAGAACACTGAGACAAATTGACAGAATTAACCTCATTAATTAATTAATGTTTCACATAACAAAATCCAATGGAGGAATATACATATACTCATGTATAGCAGTTAGTCATCTAGAAATGATTTAAAAAAATGTATTTTAGTTTTATGCCACTTTGTATACTTTAAATTCACTACATTTTAGTTTGAAATATTGTACTTTTTACTTCACTAAAAAGTTACTGGGCAGTTTAAGTTACTTTATACATTTATAATAATGTGCCTACTCTAAAACACATATAATCAGTTTATAAAGTAAGCTGTATTGTTATAGATTAAACTACACAAATATATGCAACTATTGAACTACTACTGCTGGTAAAGCATGATCAGAAGCTGAATTATTAAAGAGACTGTCACTGCACCTCTGCTCTTAAAAAGAATTGGGGTTTTTAACGAAGTATGTTTGTTATTGAAATATCATCATATTGGGTTTTCAGTAATTAAAGCTACAGTACAGTCAATATTATTTCATCATTATTTCAGTTGAATTAATAATTTTCACAATTGCATTTTTTAGCAATATTTAATTGAAGGAGTGGCAGACCAGGGGCTGAGAGGTAAGAATCACCTACAGACAAGATGCTCAAACACCAGTAATGTCCAAATAATAAGTAGTTTTAATCAAAATGTCAGGGACACAGGTAAGGGATCAAACATACAACATAAAGGTCGTCCTGGTCAGGGGATTTCTCTGTCACTTATTGCTTGGTGGGGACTCTCCGGTCCGCTCTCGTGTTGGGGAGTCCAGCCGTCTCGTCCCGGCGACTCCCTCCACTGTCCCACCCACGGTGTGCCGGGCATCAGCTTTTATGCTGGTCCATGGTGCAAGTGATTGCCAGTCGATCTTATCAGCTGATGACCGGCAGGTGCCTCGGCTGTAACAGAGGTGTGGGACGTACACTCCCTCCCGTACTTGACCACGCCTCCCGCTGGGGTCGGCTCTAACCCCCGGTCTGCCACAAAGGGTTCCTTCAAAAAATGTCTGTCTATGAGCATCCTTTGTATTTAGTTTTTTACAATCTGGGCCCGGTTTGAATCAAACAACCAATCAGGGTTAGCTAGCACATAGCTAGCAATTCTGTACAAACATCAATTGACTAGTGATGTGATAACTGGTTAATTTTTGAGTTAGTTCTTTAACTCCCATTCAGTAAAATGAACAACTCTTTTTTTGAGTCATTACTGAGCCTGTGTAGCTGTGTAAACTGAACAAAAGACTGGGTCTCATGAGCGAACGACTTGAAGATCCAGGCTCTGGATCCTAGAGTCCAGTGGTGAACTACTTATTTCTGACCAATACTGATCTGTGCACCTGTCACGTGAGAAAAACGAAACTCATACATTATAAGTGTTGCACAATGCGCATGTGCGGCCAAAATGGAAGACTCACTCTCGGAGATGACTCGTTCCTACTAGTTCATATCAACAGAGTAGTTAAATGAACGATACGCCACATGATCGACACATCACTAAAATTGACATGAGGGAATCAGCTAGAGAGAAGATTTATCAATCTGTTGGAGTTGTTGGAACTACAAAGTGGAGCTTCTTCCCTTACAAAGGATCAGTTTCTTACCTCTGAGTCAGACTGCAAACCTTGATGTTCTGCTTCAGGCCCAGCAAAATGCGCATGCATGCACGTTTGGTGCGTCATTTGGTGGGAGGGGCTTAGGGAAGTGCTACGATGCACCAGAGCGAGATGACATCGCCAGACCAATTCACATTTGCTTTTTGGATTCTGTTTTTCGAAGTGGCATTACCAACGGGGGCAGGCCAAAATGCCTCTAAACGCAATTGGTTAGACCCACAACCAATCAGAGCAATGAAACGTGTGATATAGCACTGAGCGAATCCTTTTGGAGGTACGGCGAACCACATCTGTCTTATTAACAAAAACAAGTGCAATTGTTTGCTCCTTTTAGAGAAAATAGCAGCAGTATCCTTTTATTTGTGCATCGGTTAAAAGGGCACAATGAACAATTGCGTGAATCTTATTGTGGTGTTCTGGAGAGATGAGCTTTCTGCTCTTTTTGCCAATTATTGATACTCACTGTTATTAAACAGTGTTTGTTCCAATTACCCTTTAAGATGAAGTGTGGGCATTCCAATCGGAGGCTCTGAGGATTTCTGCTGCTATGATATAAAAAGGCAGAGATTAAAGGCTAAGAGTGTTTCTCATACTCATCTAGCATATAGAAAACCTGAGGAATGATGCTGATGGGATAGTGGTAAAGAAGAAGTGATATCATGACTTCACAGTGGTCTTAATTATCTCACACAGAGATGATGAAGGGCTAAAGAAAGAATTAAGGATACAGACATGAAATGATTTGACCTTCTGAATGGATCGTTTTTGCATGGTACCCTTGTTGTTGCTAGATTGAATCAACAGCACATTAGCTATGCCACTCATATGCACAATGATATCCACATCATAAGCACACATAAAATGGGTGATGCTGATGATCAGTGACATGTGTGTGCATTCATTAATCTGAGTGGCATTTTGTCTGACCAGATTTTAAATAGCCTGTTAATTGAATTTAAGGATAATGTACAAGGATTAGTGTTTATCATTCCCATATTAATTACAGTGGAACAGCTAATTAACTAAACAACCGTGTTGCTACATGAAACAAAGTGCCAACACCCACTTACCTCTAACATATATTAATTTGTTCATCAATTTAAATGGATTTTCCATGTTGCGTCATATTTTGTTTCCTTGTTACCACTTAATGGTTTATTATGGCCAGCCAATAAAGCATGGAAGGGAGGAAGTGAACTTCTCTGCGCTATAATTTAATTTACTGTATTTGGTTCTCTAAAGCCTGTGATTAATTGCAGGGTCCAGGCCAAATTTATCACACTCACAGTGAGGTTGATTATTTCATTATGGAATTTCCAACAAAAAAACAGTCCTTGCTCAAATGTGCGTTTGCTGTGTTGTTTACCACCAACCCACCTCGCTACACATTCCTGTCACTTCTCATTTCTCTGCTCCACCATCACCACCCTCCACCTTCCCCTCCAGGGACCCAGCACATACTGTATATAAATTACAGTTTAGTCACAGTTAATTAAGGCTATGGAGAATTAACGACACCAACGTGAAAAGAAAGATCTTCTTTATTATTACGATGATTCTGTTCCAGGCCTTCTGGCTCAGTGGTCAAACCCAGGTATTGCTGAAAAACAGGTGCAGAAATTGAGGAACTGATACAGAAAAGGAGACACAAAATTAAGGTAGCCAGTTAAAAACATGGATTGACAAAGAGCGCAAGACACAGTACTCATTTGTGACTGTCTACAATTCCTCAACTGAAAAGTTTAGGGAAGTGCCTGAGACTTGCTTTCATCAGAGGTGAGAAAGATAATCATATTTCACTCAGAAATCCCATTAAATCTGTACCCCAAGTAGACTCTCTGGTAGTCCACAGAATGTGCGCCCCATGCAAACTTGATGAGTTGTGGATTTGGACAATCGTGGGTACGGGAAAGCATGGAGAAGTCCAGACATTTGAATGCATTCAGACAACATTTGCATTCGTGCTGAGTAAGAAATGCATGGCAACTGCAAGGTTTCATACGTTATTTTATATTTCATAGTAGTTCAACCTTAATGAATCAAATACAGCCCAATAAAAACAGGCATGAGGCAATGTGTGGAAAAGCGTTGCCTCTTGGAAATGATGCTCTCACAATAGCACAGTGTTAAACACTCAGTCATTTATACAGATAACCCATTTCATTAGTCAGTTTGACAGAAAGAAATGCAGTCAATCCAATCAGACTCCTCCCAGTCAGTCAGTAAGAGCAAGATAAAGCCGTCAGTTAGACAGATGCATACAAAGTCAGTCAGTGGGTCAAGTCAAGTGCGACAGATGGATAAAGAGATCAAAGTGGGAGAACTAGATGGACCTGAAGTCCGCATGGCCATGGAGACAGATCCCAGCCCAAGCTAACAGTGGCCCAGCCAAGACATTACCAGACAGAGCTGTCTCACCCAGCAGCCAACTGCCCCGGAGCTCAGCAGGCTGGCTGTGGATGCCAGTTCTTTTCAGTCTGGGAAATGGGACAGACCAACGCAATCACGGTCAGAGCTTGATGCTGCTTGGATCTCTTGCACTCTCTCGTTTTGTTAGACTGAAGATGCACCTGTGTAATATAATTACACATAGTTTTCAGCCATAAACAGCCAGGCAGATGCAGTAGTGCAGTAGTGTACAATTAGCATTTTGTCTCACCTATATGTTAATAATATTATTTGAATTATAAATACTGAAAATCAAAATGCACAGAATGTGGTAACGCCCCTTGTATTTGACAGAGGATGAAGATCCAATTTTGCTCTCAGTTGTAATTTTGTGAATATTTTAAAACAATATAATATTTTAAATGAAATATTAGTACGACACATTAAAAAAAATAACAAGCTTCCTCTTACAAGTGAAAAGTTGAATTCATATGCAATAGACTCTGATGTGACAGTAGCATATTAGCGGCTAATGTGAGCTAGTGTTAGGTAATGTTAGTCAACGTTGCAGAATGAGCACTGTTTCTTGTTACTTTACTTGCGCTACAGTTAGACTACATGTTAGCATGTAAACATTTAAATGGATTCAAGGCAAGTAAAACGCACAAGTCCTAACCACACCGTACCTCAACGAGAGACATCTTTGTGCGGTCGCATTCCACTCCTTCTCAGTCAGGTCAGCTGAAATTGTGTCTTTAAGCAACTGACTCAAGCTAATTTTAAAAACTGAAGGGAAATTTAATGTGCCATTATCTTGTAATTGCTGCTAGTGGCCATAATGGCCACTGTTAACTTTTTATGAGTGCTTCATGCCCACCTTCTATGAATCCAAATTTGGGCCAGTAGATTTGAACATTTTGATCACTGAAAAACTAAACTGTGAAACTGAAAGTTGAATGATGAAACTTTGAAGAAGACAACAATGTATTCTATCGTATAGAATTCTTTTGAAAAAATTATTGATTTTCATTTTCCACTTCCATAGATATTTTGATGTTTGAGGTCTTATTTTTATTTTTTTTTACGGTTTCAAATCTTATTTATTCAGTTTAAAGTTGTAAAAAAAAAAGTTCATGACATTACATTATTTCTGTTTAGTTAGTTAGTTCCTTCTGTCCTTATGTTAAAATAGATGATAAGACAGTTGAGCGTTCACTGCAGTGTTTCTGGATGAACAGACAGGGAGGGCAATACTGTCCAGCAGAACTGACATCCCATAATAGAGAGCGCAATTGGTCAAAATGCTGTTTCAGTGAATTTCATTAGTATCGGTTTCAGTGGGCAGCGCAAGTGCCATACAGTTTAAATGTTGATTCATAGAATTTCATTTGAACTGGTTTCGGTGGACAGTTTAGAGTTATGTAGTAGACATGCAGTATCAGAGAATTTCATTAGTATTGGTTTTAGTGGAGAATTTGGTCTGCCTTGGTGTAAGTGCTGCTTCAGAGGCCTTTCCATTCTGCCTGGAAGCAAGTCTGAGAGAAATGGTGATATAAAGCCTGCATTCAAACAGAGACTGTATAAGAATTCAGGAGTCTGGCCTTTCGGATCATGTAACAAGTGATTGTGGATGCATATGACCCTCAAAACTTGTTAGGCATCCTAGCATCCCATATCTCTCTATATAGGTAAAATCTCGATACTTTTGTCTTATCGCATGTAATCATATAGCAGCAATAACCTATAGGATCACTGTTGCTATCACCAACTTTAAACGCATCAGCTAATTGTAAACCCTCATCCTTATCAGTGGCCACCTATCAAATCTCTATTTAGCCGTCAAGTCAGGCTCAGTCAGACAAATATCCATAAGCTACTCTTATCCAGTTAGATGTAAGGTAGAATTTTTAAAAAGCATAAAATTGTGTCGTGGGTGCGTTTTGGATTTTATTTGTTTTGCTTGCCATTGGGTTGATGCATCAAGTGGAGATGGCAGTTTATCACCTTTTAATTACCAGTAGGCCTACAGTATACCACCCATCCTAAGCACATTAAGGAGTCACTATGTCCGTACGGTACTGTATATGCATATGAGTGTGTGTGTGATAACAAAGAAAGATTCTAGGCGTCACCTCCTCTTGGTACACATCACTCTCATAATGTTAAATTAAAGTGGTAAGAGATATGCATTTATAAATGTCACTCGCATGATGCACTCGGTAGTGTGTGTGTGTGTGTGTGTGTGTGTCTGCAGGGATGCGAAAGGTCAGATCTCCTGCTGTGCGAGAGTAAGCCTTTTGTCATCCCTCTCTTCCCTCATCCAACCGTGTTTAGATTAAAGCTTCCTGGGAATCTAAAGGAGATATTAAACACCACTGTGTGTCTCTGTGTGTTTGTGTGCATGGTTGCGTGTGCAGCACTGAGTGAATGCACTTTATTGAGTCAGAGTGAGTGTGCGTTGTTAAGAGTTCTGCACGGACGTCTCCAGTGTGAAATATGACGAGATAGGATCCCAGAAAACCTTGTTATGACATAAGAGAAAAAGCAATGGTTGATCATTGTAGAAACAAATAAACCCTTTCTTTACATCCGCTTGGCCTCAGATTTTTATCTCATGAAAGAGCCCCCCCTGCTGATATCTTCCCACCCAGACCGTACGCCATAGTCACAAACATACTGTGTTGACAAAAATTTGCTGACAAAAGTGTTATATTAATCGATACAACTGTTAAACCTACCATAAGACTAATGTTGTGTCTGAATTAGAGGGACACCATCAAGGGTGTCCAGCATTCCACACTCAACCTTTTACCCATAGTGCACTGCGTTCTGCCATAACTGTCAGTGTGAACGCAAGAGTGTGCAGCCACGTTAGCAGCTCTGTGAAGCTGTACTAAATGCTAACATCACGTGTTAACATGCGCACAATGACAATGCTAACATGCTGATGTTTAGCATGTAGCTCATAACCATGGTCGCCCTCTTAGCTTAGTATGTTAGCATGTTCCCTTTACCATTAAGCAGTAATTACATTAACGCACCACCACCTTTTTAAGTTGCAATGGGGAACTTGTTAGCATAGAGCATGGATTTACACATCCAGCGGCTAAGGAGCAACATTTGGAGACATGTTTCTGACCACCTGATGCTATTCACTCTCTTTTAAGCTCTGTTTTTTTGGTTTCTATCAAGTTCTAATGGAAATGTCTGGCTCTTTACTCAGTGTTTCACTATGTTCACCAGCTAGTCCCTGACTGCGTCTGTCTGTTGTTTGGTGTTATGCTTTGGAGAAAAGCGTCTGCAAGTTGAATGCAATGGTGCACCTTAACGTGAAGACGTGCGTCAACCTTGAATGTCTTCCAGTATAACATGACACAATGTGTGAACTTAGAAAACAACAGGTGCGGTGGTTGTCTTCATGCGGGTCATTGGCTGCCGATGCGTGTTGCCCCAGATCTACACACCAGCACACGTACATTTGACGTGGAGTGCATTTAGAGGTGATTGCACACTGCGGTACTAAACAAATCACCACCACGATGGAGGATGCTCGCTTCATTTGGAAGCTTTTGAATTCATCAAATGACTCAAATGATTACAGAAGCACTTTCATGTACGCTGGCAAAAAGAAAATCGCAGTCTGAACTGGCGCCCCTTTGACATCAACCGTGTTGGAACTTTAAATGCTTTTTTAAATCTTTAATCTCCTTCATTTGAAAAATGTCTATTGTGGAATTTAAGAGATCCGTGTTTGATTTTGTACACAGACAGCACAAATAATATTAATACTGCGCATTCATTTGTATATCATCCCTTTTTAGGTCCATGTTTGGGCCAAAAAAGGGCATCTTCACCTTGTTGCATTCACTGCTCACTTATAATGTTGTCTCTTTGTCAGTATGTATCCTACCAGCGTCTTCATTGAGCCATTGGCCGTGATATGACCACTCAGCCCAGGCACGGCACACAGAGCCGATGGCGACTAATAGGCCCTGCAGGAAGGGCACTCTGCCTGCTGTGTTTGTGCCTAATTTTGTTCCAAGTACTTGAGGGAAAGTATTCATTTCTAAATGACCCACTGCCTCAGGATTGACTGAAATTTTGATGTTCAGCTATCTCTCTCTCTCGCTCTCCTTCTCCATGTCCATCAGCTTTGCTATTAATTTCTTTCTTTCTCAGAATCCCTCTGTCCTTGTTTCGCCCTCTTGCTGTGAGCAAGAATGTTTTCCATCCGGCTGTCAAGCAAATTTTGCAGACATTTTTGAATTTTCACAAAAACAGCCCCGTTTCCACCAACTGGAATGCGGTGAATAAATCCGTTTTGTAAACGTCAAATAAAATCATACACCTAAAAGGAAGGAAAGTTGATCCGCTGTTGCAATTAGCACATATTAGTTAAAATTACTTTAAAGAATAATTCTGGTTTATTGAAACTTGGATCTTATATGTAGATTTGGCTTTTGTTTCTGTCAGCAGTGAAAATGTTGTAGGTCTACTTGTCAAGTTAAAGGTGAAAAAGCAAGCAGTCATACATTCAGGTATTGGAGGTGAACAGTAAATATACTGTATTACCCAATCTGTCTTTTGTAAATTAGCTGACAGGCTGACATTCTGGTTTAATTCCAACCTAATCTACTTTCCCTGTGCAATTTGGGATTAATAGCATTATTTTAGGTGCGCTAACTTCTAGTGTTACATCCAAAAAAAGTGGTTAATGTGATTTTTGACTTCCACCAGAAGGAAGTAGATGATGGCAGTGTACATAAAATGCTACATATGATTACAAATAGACAGACCACTATTAAATAAGTGTTTGCTGAAGGCAATGAAGTTGCACTGTGTCACTGTGTCACTGTCTCCCCGAAAAGTGTAAAGTGTAAATAGATAATATCAAAACGAACGATACACAGAGGACATGACAGATAAATTGGAAAATCTGAAAGAAATTGGAGTTTCAGATTGTAACAACGCAAGCTTTCTCTGATCTGAGTCAGGAACTGGATGTAAAAGAACGTAAAGAAGAGATGATGCTCATTGAGATAATTAACTATCTGCTGATGAACCAGACAAATATAGCCAAATAAGGTGGTTTAGATAATCTGGATGAACTGTTGGCTTTTATACAACCTTTGTGTCTTGTGTGTCTTGCCCCATTAGATTTCTTTGATAGCGCTGTGTTCCTCGGTCTCATTAATGTAGTTATGCTGCATTCCAGGCAAAGTCGGAGGGTCAGAATTTCCCAGTGGAAATTTCCAACTTCCGACCTCCTGACTGTGACAGTATTTTTTTGGCAAGTGTACACACAGTTGACCTCTCAGCAGTGCAGCCTCCTTGTTTATAGAAACGAAACAATGGAGCAAAAAGGATGCATGAGGTGGCAGACACCGTTATACATTTTATTTCATGGCAGTGTTATACAAAACATTTTAAAAGTCTCCAAATACATCCTACGCCCCTCTGCTATTGATTGAAATGCACAGGAGAAGAAATGTATTACATGATTATATTTACAATGTTACAATGTTACAATCATGAAGTTCGGGTAGATAGATTTTCCCAGAATTTACATGTAGGAACTCTGACTTTGAGTGACATTCCATTGTGCTTGTTCTAGTAGCAGGTTGAAAATGTTTGAGCTGCAACGCAGCATTAGTACAATATTATTATATTAGCAATCATAGCTCCAACTATGAGAACAAGACCCAAGTTGAAATAAACTAGAAATTTCTTTTAATATCAGTTACTCATACTTATATTTCAAAGGGAGATGGAAACAAAGACATGACCTTGATGATAATGGCATTCATGCCAAGCCTACCATAACAAATCTTTTCCAATGCTGTCGATTGAATTGTCTCGGTGAGCTTAACAATATTGCAGTCTTGAGGATTCTTACCATTTTCCTTCTGCTTTTCTAAATGAGCACATCATGTATTTGGAATGAAGCTCGCTGTCGCTCTCTTTCTGTCATTCTCTGTGGCTGTGACACTTTGTATCTCTGCCCTCACAAAGGCATAATCAATTTAAGAGTTTGTCCTGGGTCATTATTACCTGCTGGAGGACCATCTGTTCACTAAGGCTGGCCGAGATCTCTGCCAGGTAGACGCACACACACTGAAACACACTGATGCATGGGCACACACACATAGCCTGGAGGGTTGCCAGGTAGATTTGGAGCGCAGTAAGATGTGGGATGTAAAAGAAGAGCTGAAGATGAAAACCCTGGCCGTATGAATGTGTGTGCATTTATGTTTTCTTTGTGTTTATGGACACATATAAGGTTGCATAGTAGTACAGTATGCATGTGGATGTGTTGGCTCTACTACATGTGTGTGTCCGGGACATATGGTTGAAGGCCATCAGGCATCTCACCCAGCCAAGTGCTTCAGCTACTGGTTAAAGAGTAGCATGGCTAAATATAATTACACCCACAGCCTTAACAACAGTCTGACTGGCTGGCTGCTAATGCTACTGAGAAGAAAAATAGAGGCGGTACAGGCACCGGCAGGATGGAGTAAGCATAAGATGGATGCACCTTAGTTGTAGGATGATGCAACTGAACAAATGTTCCATCCAGTTCATTTTCTTTGTCTTTTTGAGTAAAAGAAAAAGGCAGAAAATCCTAAAGGGAGACTGAGAAGACTAAACTGTTACAGTGTCTGTAGTCTGGAACCTCTGAACGTCTCCTCATATCTCCGGTTCAGTTAAATCTGTTGTTTTGCTGATGAAATGGTTGTTTCACTGGTTGGAAATATAACAGAGCCAGTAAGAGCTTTGAAGGCGAGATTCAGAATGAGGATGTCATCTTTGTGTGCCAGAATCGGAAAAATGAATCCAGCTGTATAGGTTGTTGTAAGATAACAACATTTGAATCAGAACATTTCTTGGACGAAAGTGATAACCTTAAAAAGGGAAACTGTGTCTGACAACAGGAAGTAAAGGATCCCTACAGAGACGGATGATTTAGAACTCTTCTCCCCAACTCACGTTTCCACCGTCATCTTCCTGCAACAACTCAACCTCTTGTGAGATTTCAGAGTGAGATTTCTCCTTGAACGAGACTTCTGTTTCTGGTTAAACAAAAAGGATCTTACTCTTTAGCAGTTCTGTCTCTGTAGGGATCCTTTCCATGATGCTGTCAGACACTTAGAATAGCAGTCTGAACCTGTCGCCGACAAAAACAAGCACTTTTAGTGAACGGACTGTTCACTGGTGCAATTGCCCCAAAGAGTTATATTGCAGCCCATTGGTGGATGCCGGCGGAGGCGATCTACTGGACCAATTTCGATTCTCTTTTGGTAACTATTAATCATGATTATACATCATTTAGTGTAATAATATTATTAATACCGGAGTTTACTTTTAAATTAATTGCTTCAAATAACAGTTATCGCAGCTTCCATGTCAGCTAAAAATTAACTTGGAGGGATGAATATATCACTCGCTACTGCTTGAAAGGGGCTAAAAAAGGAACAACCCCTCCCTAACAGACACAGATCATGACAAAAATGATCTGGGTGTGACAACTGATCACACCTTTTAGCTGTTCACTGTTTTTGAAGCCTCAGCATTTATATCGAGTACATGTGTCATGGACAAATCACCGCATGCTCTAGACATGATGCATGTACATAGTAGCAACATGTAGTTTGTATATCCACCATCATAACTTCCCTCTTACATTAATGTATTTGTTCTAAGCATGTATTGTATTTATTTAAGACAATCCCTGTTCATGCCAGTACCAGCACATACTCACTGTCTCATTTGTAAGGGAGACGAGGGTGACACTGTTGTGTGATAGTGGCAGGCGATAATGAGTGATGTGCATTAGCCGTTCAGCAGCATGATCCGGGTCTATATTTAGAGGTGTTTTTGTGTACAGAGGGCTTGAGAGAAGGTGTGACTTTCAGCAAAGTAGAAGTTCATCATATGTGAGTCACAGGGTGCGTGAGCAAGCTCATTTGTCTACCTGAGTTCCTCATGACACTTTTTGTGAAAATATGGGTGTTAGTCGCAGCGTATCTAAGCATATTATAGAATACATTACAGTTGAAGTGCACACAACACACTGTGATGAAAAACACACAAAAAACTCTAGGGGATGGAGTGTGTTCTCAGGTCTGTCTACCTATTTCATTCTCAGAGTCATAATGTCAGAGTATCTGTTCATATAACTACAGGAAATATTTCACTATCCTCACGATGGTATGATAGTATTTTCTCCAGTCATGGTGAATCTGCTAAATATTTACTCAAGTGCAGTAACTGCTTTCACATTCAATTCCAAGGAATTTATTAATGCAAGTGTGTATAATAGTGGCTAAAGAGAGACATTTTGAGTGCCTTAGATTGTGATCTTTCAGGACAGGTGTAAATGCTTTTACCCTATAGGTGTGGTCGGATGACACTTAAAGTCCAGTTCACACCAAAGATTTCCGACAAATACCTGCTAATGCCACGACTCTCTGTACTTCTTTTCAGACTTCTTTTTTTTATCACTAGATAAAAATTGTACCATCTCAAAATATGAATGAGGAAAGTGATAATGAGTTACTTGCTACGGTTGCATCCCTAGTATTGATGAAATGGTGAAAATGGCCAGCTGACTTTCCCATGAGCTGATTGGCTGTTGAAACAGGTCACGTGCCTTGGCAGCCACTTGACAAGCTGAGTCGCCGGCGACGCCGTCAGCCGGCTTGAGTCGAGCTGAGACAGTTCACACCACTGCAACTTTTCCCTGCAGTGCTATAAAGCGGTCATGTCTCACCGTTAACCTTAGGTCTGAACTGACCTTAAGGCTGTGTTGAGTCATCAGATCTATTCTACAGAAGTGGATACCATGTTCCAAAATGGCGCCCCATTCATTCCTACAGTATGAAAGTTGTGTTTTAGGCTTTTCAAATTTTACTTTAAATAATGCATCAAATTCTAATAATACTAAGACAATTGCAGTGGGTCAGAGAGCTCTGGCAAGAAAACAACCAGGGTAGTCCAACAAAAAAGGGTAATCCTGGCTCAAAGTTTATGCATAATTTGCTGACTCAAAGGAGTATCAATCCCTGTGTGGTGCCGCTGTATGTGATAAGTCTTTAAATTTCGACTTCCTGTTTCATCCTCTCATCAGTGCCGTGTAGCACTGATGCAGACCCTTGCGTTGTTTTGCCAAAGGGCTGTTGTCAGTCTGAAAGTGCCCTAAGTGCTGTCTGAAAGGCTCACCTCAGGGCAAAGAACATCCCCTAACTGCTACAGCATGTCCTCACTATCACACGATGCCAAGCAGTCACTCAGTCAGCCTCCAATTCTAGGATAATGCAAAGAGCCACACCGAAGGCTTTTCTTGATGGTAAAGCTGTTTTCATTCTTCTCCCGACTGGCTTCAGCTCTCCTACCACATCATCTGTTTGGCTGATCAGATTTATTTAGCCAGTGACAGACATGATGGTTCATCTAGTCACCTGCCAAGCATTAATTGAAAGTGCCTTCCCTTTTCCAAACCGCTACCAAATATGACTTCTCAGATGCTTCTGTGTAACAACCCATCTGGCGCGATAGGTGAATAAAATGCACTACTGCTCAATTTAACACACTGTGGGGTTTTGCTGATACAGACATACTTGGTCTGGTATGACTAATTTTTGATGGCTAATGTTAGCCACTGTTAGCAAACCTTAGACAGACATTGCCATAAAACTGACATTACTGACTACGTTTGCAGACTTTATGACTCTTATCTCCGTGCGCTACACAAACATTATGCTTTTAACAGTGGCACAGATAATGTCAGTGGTTTTATCACAAAAGTCAATCAAGAACAAATTCCTCACCTGGAGACAGTCAGGCCACCTAATGATGATGTTTTTAAAGCAACTGACTCAAGAGAATGTTCGCTAATGGTGGTGAATTCAATGTGCTGTTATCCTGTACATGCCACTGTTGAGAACAAACTAGGAAACCTATAGTACGATAGCATCCTTACACTCCTACCACATTTGATGTCATTACAAAATTAGGTCAAAGGAGCTCCAAAGGGTCCTTGGCTTATTTACTATTATTTTCAAAGTTAAATAATTACATGCTTTGTTGGTAGGATTCCCTCTTTGGAATCTTGTCTCTCTCTGTAACAGAGACAGCTCTAGGTCACATCTAACAACAAAGAACTTAACAGGTGGTATTCCGAAGAACAAAGTCTTTAAACTAAATGATGATTATCATGATGGTTAGCATATTATGTTTTAGCACTTGACATGAAAACATGTTGGAAACACATTTCGTAGATTACTGTTGTCCTTTTCAAATGATTCCCATATAACCAAAAGATGGCGAGAGACAGTAGTTCTCCTGCACGCCCAGTAATAAAAGATCGTCTTCCTTTCTTTCCTGCCCACTGAAGTCCAGAGTGGATAGGAACCCCAAGTCCCAGCTAACTGATAGGCGTGATGTGTAATTAATGGTCTGACACGGGCTAATGAAGCTAATGACGCTAACTGCGCCAGCATATGGGCGCCCCGTGGGGATCCACACTCGGCACTCTAATTTAGATAAATGACGCCCCAGGTTATGCCGGGCTATTTGCATTTCATTTGGTGGAGGCCACGGGAAAAGCGGGGGATTAAACAGGGGGTTGGATGGGAGAGATCAAACAGGAGAGGTGTTTGGGGTTGGAGGGATGGGGAGATGGAGGTGTTTATGCCTGTGAACGTGCACGTGTGTGTGTGGGTGTAGATCTCCCCTTGGCCATGCATGATGTTGTTGTCAGATAAAAGGATTAGTAGCAGAGGGGGCTGATGGTAGCTGTCAGAATCAGTAGGAAAAAAAAGTGACAGGACGGGTATGTGTGTGTGTGTATTGTTGTGGATGCACACAGGTTTGTATAACTGTATATTGGTCCTTTTGAGACATGTCATTGTCAGCTAGACATTCTCAAGAGAAAAGTGAATGTGCTGTATTTGAATTGCATCATTGTAATACATGAGGTGCTCCGCCTGTCAAAACAGTCAGCCATGTATATGTTGTAACTTACTCGTGTAATACTTAAGGTAACCTCATGCATTTAGAGATGGGGCATATTTTTCTTTGCAAATAGTTCATTGGTATGGAAGGAGGCCTTACTGATCAACTTTTTTTCCTGCTTTACATAATTTTCAATCACCTCACAGTACCAGTCCCTTGAGGGTTTTGTTCAGGATGTGGCATTACTGGCAAAAATGCCATCTTCTCAAAATTACATATTCCCAGTATGTGGCATGTTAACAGCAGGTAATTCACAGAGACACTTCTGATAGCTAGGGTATTTTAGAAGACACATTAACAAAATCTTAGATGTATGCCACACAGGATTTTGTTAATAGTTCATTAAAAATCATATGTTAATACGCTTCTAGCTATGAGCTTATTCCACAGAATGATGCTGGGAAACCAAATCTGACTTTAACACGACTTTGACGTAAAATAAGTGAAAGCCATGGTAATGTACTACGACTTTATCAGTGTTGTATGTAACATAATCTTGTATTTCTTTAAATGCCGCTCATGTTTCACTGTTAAGTTTCTGAAATACAGTGACACTGCATCCAGTTGTGAACATCTGTTAAGACAGCATAATGTACTGTAGGATCTTTTTCTAAGTGATGTAAGGTGCCCGTTACAGAACGTTTGAAAATTTATTTTATTAACTCAAAGTCACGAATATGGCTGTCAGTGGTGATACCTTGGGATGCAACAATCCAATCAACGGAACTGATACCAAATACAGACTTTAGAGAGCAGGGTGAGTATCGACCAGATTTGGCAGGTCCACATTAAATTAGTTTATTTGCTGCAGTGAGCAAATTTTGATGTTAAGCTACTGTTGTTACTCATCGCTTTCTGAGTGTGCGTCGCAATGAATTTATTTTAATGTCAAGACAGTGTTACGCCGATACTAGCCCTGCCTGAAAAAACACAAAAGTGCAGCCCTCTCATTTGTTTGAATACGGCCAGTCCATTGATGCAGCACAGGTGCCAAAGTAGAATGCTCTGTCAAAAAAAAAACAAGATCGTGTGGCACAAAAAGTAATCTGTGTCAACCTTTGCCACGCTGCTTTGGAGGCCAATCAAATACATGCAAACGCACAACCCTTGTAAATTACTTTGTGAAATTAACAGCATATTTCTACTTTTTACCTTGCATTTGTTGTGACGGAAGATGAAATAATTGCCACCATGATAACTTTTCAGAGTTCAGAGCTTTTTTTTTTGGGTGGGGGTCTTTAGGGTGTACCCGAAGAGGTCTTAAGGTGTTAAATGGTTCCCGGTAAGTGCTGACTACTTGTAACTACAAATGGTCTCGGTTGATGTAGCAGTGTCCATCCTAGTCCTAAATCAGTGTGGGATCCTCATCACCCTCTTCTTGTAGCTCTTGGCCTAGAGTGTCCCTGTTGTTTGTGGTGGTTAGCTCACTAGTGTACCGTACTTGATGTGTGGGTTGAAGTTGTTTTGTTGGAAGGTGTCAATACTATGTCAATATGTTACACTCTATCCATGAAGACCAAGAATGCAGCTGAAAGCTCCAGAAAAGCCATGGCAATGATAATAACATTCCACGCTCCACTTTACAGAAAAGTTCAGAATTGACGGTTGTTAGCATGGACTTTCACTTGGTTAATCTGAGTTGTTATTGTGAGACGGCTTTTAGATCAGACTGCAGAGACAGACCCAAACAAAGCATCAGACTATTTGTTTACCTGCTGTCTTCTGTCTGAAAAGAATCACAGCCATCAAACAGACTCTGAAGCATGATAATATGATGTGTATGATGTGTGTTTGAACATGTCACTGAACGACGTAATTAGATGGAACACATTTTCTCAGAAAATCCTCAGAACATGAGTAAACAGGACCTCTGTCTGTATGGTTCTGTATATGTATTTTAACATCCAGTACATGAAAAGCAAGAATCATCATACTTAATGTTCTGGACAATTAACTAAGATAGTTTAATGTATTAAAGGTGCAAACCTTATTTGCTAGTATAAACACCCCAAGTAGAAAATGAATTACTTTACAACTGATGTCATGTTGAAAAAGGCTTATTGGAACCACACTTGATTTCTGAAAAACCGCAAAAAGAAGAGGTTGAGAAGGATACATACGTGCCATAACAAGATATGAAAAGGAAAACAGGGAGACAAATGGTTTATTGTATTGAATTTAGCAAGCATTTACCTTTTATTTGTTCTCCAGAAAAAATGGAATTTCTTTGAACTACAACTTTGCATCAGCACAATGGAAAACCTTAGTGCAATCAAACTCAAAACATCATTAAAGTGCTTTTAGACCGTGAGCTCCTAGTGCACGGTGCAACTCCACTCCACAACCACCACAGCTGCTGTCCAATCCTACTATCATTCATATGCTACAGGTTGCTGCTACTCATGTACTCGCATGTCTTATCACAGAACTTACAGTAATAGAGCGAGTTCAAAGTAGAGGGAAGAGCCACTTTTAAGTCCGTGTTATTTATATAACGAAATATCACAAATTTGCTTCAAGGGGCTTTACAATCTGTACAGCATACAAATCCCTCTATCCTTAGACTCTCAATGCGGATAAGGAAGAACTCACCCCCCCAAGATATAGATATAGATAGACACATGAAGAATATGGATCCAGGAGGACATTGAGCAACTTCAGGGGTCACTAAACAGATCTGAGCCACACAACATCCTCTCCACCATGGAGACCCGGAGAGAAGACACAATATCCTAACACACAAAATCCAAAGCTCAGGCATACCAGTCAGATGGGAGAAAATAAATAAATAACAGGAGAGAGAGAGACAAAGACATCATGCACGCAGAGGAGAGAGAGACAAGATGAGAGCCTTTATCTCCTGGAGGACGAAGATGCAGATCCAAACATCTGGACTGAGGCATCGGCAGCCAGAGGGGAAAGACGTCCAGCACAGGGAAGGCTGAGTGAGAAGAGCTCTCGCAGGGACAGCAAGAGAGGCAATCTGCTGTGCAGTTGTCCTTTCCTGGAATGTGACGGATGATGAAGCGTAACGGATGAAGCATAACGGATCACCAGGACCCATCGGGTGATCTATCCATTCATGTCCTTCATTTTCTCCAGCTGCTGGAGAGCCTTGGGCTCTAGTGTAAATTCTCATCCCAGGAGGTAGTATTTGAAAGCGTCCAGGGCCCACTTGATTGCCAGTTTCTCCTTCTCCGCCATTGAATACCAGACCTCCCTGGGGAACAGTTTACGGCTGGTGAAGGCCACTGTGTGTTGCCCCTCCGCAGGTCCTGGTAGGAGAACAGCCCCTAGACCCCTCTCCGAAGCATGAAGGATGAAATGATTGTGAAAATCTGGGCTGTACAAGACTGGGCTCTTACTCATTGACTGCTAGATGTTCCAAAAGACTGCCTCTGCCCCCAACGTCCATTGGACCTGGTTGGGACATTTGGATCCAGTTAAATCAGTGATGGATGCCACCGTGGAAGAGAGATGAGGGATGAACTGATGATAAAATCCTGCCATGCCCATGCCATGCCATGACCTGAGTTACTTCCTTGTCTTTGGTAGTGGGCAGACTTGCACAGATCTTATTCCCTTGTGGCGTCCGGAAGGCTGTCAGCTCTCTGGAGCATTGAGTCAGCGGTATCTGCCAAAAACCTTTGCAGAGGTGGTTAGATATGTGGCTTACTGCTTTCCTTTCTTTCCCACGTGTTATAGGTCCAAGGCTGTCCCTTTCTCCATGCAGCCAGCTTAGCGGTATCAGCAGCGGAACCTGGATCATGCTCTTTTATCCAGACCTACATACACAACTCTAGCTTTGCCAGTGAGTAATGGTGTGAGATGAAAAGCAGAGTCATTTTTCTGCCACTGACACACCAGTAAAATGGGTTCAAAATTAATTAAGAAATGTTCAACGTCATAATCACCTGCAATTAAGAAAGGTGTGCCAACATCCGGAGGCTCAGGATCTGGTGGTTCAGGCTCAACTGATAGAGGCTCAGGAACTGGGGAGGTGTGGGCCTCTCGGGCCTCCTGCTGCCCTTCAAAAAGGCCGTTCAACAGGCAGACAAGAGAGTGGAGAACCTGGGATGGAATATGAGATTTAAATAGCTCAGACATGCATAAAGGGGTGAGCCCATACACAATTTGGTTAGTCATCAGAAGCATTCTGTGACATGGGCAGGGAGCCAATGATGAAAAGCTAAAATTACAATATGGTCAAATGTACTCTAGGTGCAACATTCTCTACCATTAGAAGAGTTTCAGTAGTAGCACGCAGCAGGCCTTACATCAAAACTATACATTAACCAGGTCTGGATGAAACAAAGGTAGGAATGAATTGCTGCATCAGCCATGGACAGAATAAGTTGCGTAGGTGAAAAAAAGCTTTTGTGGTGATTTTTTTTTTAATATTCATGTGAAATGTGATGATCAAAACAGAGTGTAGAGTTCCTTATTATTATTTGATCAAACTGGTGTCTATGTCAAGCGGGGCCAATGACCAGCATCTCAGTTTTACCAGAATTTAGAGGAAACTAGCTGACATACAGTTTGTGACAGCAGAAAAGTAGGCCTCTAATTTAATCATTTGGGAATGACCACCCGCCTTTACAATCACATACAGCTGAGTGTCATCAGCATCACAGTGGAAATCAATTACATGAATGCATATCATTTGGTCAAGAGGTGAAATATAAAGAGTTCAGCAGAGTGCCAAAGACAGGAAGAGTTAGCAATGTTACATGAATAACATGAGTTTAGCTTGCTAATACCATACATGTTGTAAACAAACTTTGAAGCTGCTCCAAGACCATTTATTTATATTGTTTGTGGAGCTCACTTATCTATCATGAAGAAAAATGGAGTCAAGGTTGACTTTTGGTTTCACACGGGACACAAACCCTGACCTCCTTTGTCACCTTTGCGCCTGTCATAATTACCACTAGAGGTCGTCGTATATACAATCGTAAATATGGGTTGGAACAAGCTACTGCACTGGCGATCTATAGGCTACGGACGCATTTTTGGGGAAATCAGTCTCATCAGTACAGCTGTCTACACAGGCTGCGTAGCGTTGCTCACGTTTTACTACTACTGCATGTGTGCAAATGCTACCCGAAGCATATTTAGATGTCTGGACTTTGTGGTTTCTGTGGTTGCTATGTGTAACAGAGTTATAAAGAACATTAATTCCACTTGTGGCCATGGAGGTGTGTTGGGGTAGGTTGTGGGCTCTAGGGCGCCCTCTCTCACCGGAAGTAGTATATTCTACTGGCACAGTGAAGCGTGGCCTGGGTGAGAGAGGGGTGCCCAGGTATACAGAGTGTGACTGTACGAGCCGGCAACTGACCAGCACATTACATTTCTGTTCAGGTACTTATATTTTATTTACTATAGTAATATATTCTACTGGGACAGTGAAGCGTGGCCTGGGTGAGAGAGGGGTGCCCAGGTATACAGAGTGTGACTGTACGAGCCGGAAACTGACCAGCACATTACATTTCTGTTCAGTTCTGTGCAGAATAAACGTTGGAGTGTGACGACAGACCAGCCTTCTTCTCCTCATTAAAAACAATACACAACGCAGAGTCGAAGGGGTTTGGACCAGCCAGCTAACCGAAGTGTAGTTGAGCATGGTTACACTGGTGCCGTGACCCGGATTTCTACGCTGATCGCGGCGGGGACGGGCCCATCTACTTCCCGAGGATTTCTACATCGATCGCGGCGGGAACGGAGCTGTCTAATTCTCGGGGGCCTTTGTTGTGGTCGCGGCGGGAAGGGACCCGTCTAATTCTGTGTGACTTCTAACTTGATCGCGGCGGGAACGGACCTGCCTGATCCCTGGAGACTTTTATTGTGATCGCGGCGGGAAGGGACCCGTCTAA
>JAVQJF010024871.1:0-43379 GCA_036023855.1 Gadopsis marmoratus | reverse complement strand
GTGTGTGTGTGTGTGTGTGTGTGTGTGTGTGCACGTTTACAGAGAATGATGTGGGTCACAAGTAGAGCTTGAGATGAGACATTTTTTTAGCTTAACTCTTAGAATAAAGAAGAACAATTTAATTTTCTTGGGATGTAGATCTACATGCGCAACATTATAGTGTGCAAACTGTGGGGGGGGATGGAGGATTGAAAAGCAGAGAGAAATTTCAGTAAATGGTACACAGTGACGGATGAGTCAGTGAATGAAGTAAGCAGCGTTCCTGTGTGTCTGCATCAGCAATAATGTTGCAGGTGAAATGTTTTTTTGTCAGTATTTTGTTCAGAGAGGATATAAAGAGAGGCTGTCAAATTCCAATTTCAACTTTAGTGCCGTAACAGCTCCAGACTCATCTCTTCATGGATATTACACAAAACCCTCTATTGCACAATAAAACAATTTGTATTTCTATATACAGTATTAGATTTGGATCTTTTTTCCCCCTGGGTCAACATGCTATCAGTTTAAAGGGCGATTTGAAACTATGTGTATGACATGTTGCAAGCAATTAGTGGTAAAATCAGTGTGTTTACTGTAATGCCTACATGCGTTAATCTGTCTTCCTCCGGTGCAATTATCTTGCAGCAAGTGCAATCAAAACCAAATCCTGCCCCTGCAACTTAACATGACTTTTCTGAGCTCTTTATAATTTAACTTTTCTGTTGATTATAACAGCTAATACCACCTGTAGACGTTTATTAATAAGCTTCGCTCAATACTGATGCACAGTTTCCTGTGTTTATTTGAATTTTGGTGTTTGGGTAAATATATTGTAAGATGTTGTAGAGGTATACTCAGATTTTGACAGTCCTGCCCAAATCACCTAAGCGATTAATTTGTCCAGAGTGCGAATAAAACACTCGCATAAACATGGCTTGGCTTGAATCCACTCCAAGTGGCTGTGGGGGAAAAAAAGGCATCACTTAAATACCTAATGAATAATTATTGTTCTACTTTGGCTACATTTCAAAACAATTCAATGCAAGTACAGTTAGAAGATTGTGGCATGACACTCCGAAACAGGCTCACATTGATCACAGTTAGTGCTTGAGCCTGTTGGTGGTTTGTCTGCCCCACGTACCCCTCGCTGTTTCATGTGGTCGCCCTCCATTAGTCTGGTTCCGACATCCATGTGTGTCGGAGGGTCAGTGTGTATGTGTGTGTCAGGCCTAGATGCACATCTTGCCGTGTGCTTACATCTATGTCTGTCCAGGAAGTATGTGTTTAGAGCACTAAAGCCGTGGCTCACTGGGGCCATCTGGGAAGCTGGCTGTTGTGATTACATTTGTGGAATGGAGGGAGGAGAGGAAGGAGGGGTGTATAAAGGGGACCAGCAGCTGAGGAGACAAAGGAGAGTTTAAAAAAAAAAAGAGAGGACAGAGAAGTGATGGAGGTAAGGTGAGACAGGATGGAGGATGGGGGCGGGGATCATTGGCTGGTGAAGGTGGCAGAATCATGGAACTGGTTCATGTAAGGATCGAAGTACACACACACACACACACACACACACACAGTCCAGCTGCAGAGCAGTGTTTTGCAGGGTGCCCAGTTTCTGCCCACTCTGCCAAAATTAAGCCAGCAGACGCTTTCACATGTTGAGGACATTTGTGAGCCCTCTCCGACAATTTGCAAACTTTTTTCACGTGGAGAACGAGAGCGTTAGGTAATTAGCCGTTACATGAAGGCTTTGAATGACACATTAACAGGAAAACGGTGGAAGGTTTCGGAAGTTGGTCAATTAGTACGACTGTCGCAAGAGGTGTGAAAAGACATTTGAATGATTGGAGTGACAACCGCTTTTAATCCACTATGTCACTTGCTAGCTGTGTGTGTGTGGTCTTACTATTCCTGTCTGTCTGCGCTTTCTTCTCACACACACATTCGGGGATTCTACACAGTGTTAATAGCAGCTTACAGCATTTCATTGTGCTTCTGTTGCTCCACTGCCTGTAATTGCACCAATGTCGGGTGCACCTTAAGGCCAATACCGTTACAGTGTTTCCTGCTGTTTGTTTCTGTCAAGTGGTAGAAAGGCCTTTGTTTGTGTGTAAAGCAAGGGGATCTACTTGTGTACTTTACCGGCAGCTCTTCTTTAAAGATTATGCAAGATAATGTCAGACATTTTCTGCACTGAAGATAATTTTGTCAGTATAAACAGGGTCCTCTACAAGGCACCAAGACCAATTCCGGTACCATCATTGTTCACAATGACTAGAAAGACTTTGATTCTGATGGATGATTTTTGATTCTGATGAATTTTTCTTTGTCCGTTTCCTCAGGTGGCTTCCCTTGGTGTGACCACCTTCACCCTGTGCGCTCTGTGCATCGACCGCTTCCGTGCGGCCACCAATGTCCAGATGTACTACGAGATGATCGAGAACTGCACCTCCACTACAGCTAAGCTAGCCGTCATCTGGATTGGTGCACTCTTGCTGGCCCTCCCAGAGCTCCTCATCAGACAGCTGGTGGCAGAGGAAACGGGAATCCCAGACGAGCCTCCCGTCGAGCGGTGCATTATCAGGATATCCACCTCGCTCCCTGACATGCTCTACGTGCTGGGCTTGACCTACGAGGGTGCTCGGCTGTGGTGGTGCTTCGGCTGCTACTTTTGCCTCCCCACCCTCTTCACCATTGGCTGCTCACTGGTGACAGCGCGCAAGATTCGGCACGCAGAGCAGGCCAGCGTGCGCAGCAACAAGAAGCAGATCCGGCTGGAGAGCCAGATGAACTGCACCGTTGTGGCACTGGCAATCGTCTACGGCGCATGCGTGGTGCCTGAGAACATCTGCAACATCGTTTCTGCATACATGGCAGCCGGTGTTCCTGAGCACACCATGTCTGTCCTGCATCTTCTCTCCCAGCTGCTGCTGTTCTGTCGGGCCGCCGTGACGCCGGCGCTGCTGCTTCTCCTGTGTCGCCCCCTGGGCAGGGCCTTCCTGGACTGCTGCTGTTGCTGCTGCTGCTGTAACCACGCGCCCTCCTCGGCCACGGCCAGTGACGATAACGAACACGAGTGCACCACCGAGCTGGAGCTGTCGCCGTTCAGCACCATCCGCAGGGAGCTGAGTAACTACACACCTGCTGGCTCCAACTGCTAAACTGACATTCCTCATCAGGGATGGAGATTTCACTAGCCTGCTATTAGCCTTTGGCTAGTATTTCTCAGACTCAGCTAGGAGAGCTTTGCCTTACCTAGTGTAGTCGCATTTTTGAATGGGTGCATGAAGAAAGTTGGACACTGAATAATCACGTTCAGCCAGTGCCCTACATCGTCAACTTTCATTCCTTAAAATAAAACTGTACATTTACAGTAACGGTACAACACTTATTTTCCAGGAATGCTAAGAAAAAACAAACTCATGATTTCACTCATGCCCTGGGGTGCTCTTAAAACAGGGTCAGTACACATTTTTAGCGATTCTGCCTGACACCTTTAAAATGTACAAACCTCCCTGCTGTAGACCTTGTATGCCTAAATATCTCTGGACAGTTGGGGTGGATTCTTAACCTGTCTGATGTCTGGATCCTCACAAGAGGTTTGAATCAGGTTAATGTCTTATAATGACCTTATTCTGAAGCAGAAACAACTGCTGTGTTTCCCACAGGCCTCGTGCTTTTAGTGACAGGGAAAGGTCATAGTATTATACTGTACAATGTACATAGGGAAATGATTGTACAGAATATGTTCTGTTAAAATGACTAAAAACGTTTGTGATGAAAAATTAATTTGGACAACGTAAATAAATAAATATTATTTATATGTATGGAAAAACTCTGTAGGGAATTATAATGAAAGCCAATCACCTTCCAAATGTGTCACTGTTTAAATTATGAAATTATGAGCATACAGCATCCAGCTAAACATGTGGGCTGACACTGCCTATAGAAATACAGGAGTCAGTTTACCGACAACATCAGCTGTAAATGTACAGTTCATTTAATGCTGCACACATGGGAACAAGGCTTACGATAATTAAAGTAGCGCAGGGCGTCGCTGCAGTAATGACAGTTTGCAAGAAGAAAACAGAGAGGAGAGTGGATTGGAGAATCCAAATGTACACAACAACACTTACACTGTATATTGAAAAGTATCCAGTTGACTCGAACATAACTGGGCTGGTCTCAGAGATACATAAACGCGGACGCGAGTGGAGTTAAACGATTTGGAATGGACTAATTGAAATCAAATTACAGTGGAATGGAATCAGATTAAACTGAATGGAGTGAATATGAATTGAGTGGAAAGTAATGGAGCATAACACGGTGGAATATAATTGAAAGGGATGGACTTGGACTGAAAATAAATATCTGCACTACACCGTTGTATCATGTTACGCCTTACACTTTGGGCTGTATATATACTGTACACTTTCTTTGGTGCTCTTATGATGAATGCGCTGTGAACAACAAATCCATCGGTTCGACTTAATTTCGGAAGTTATTGAACTGCGCACTATGTTTTTGGTCAAGAAGACAGATTGCAGTTATTTGTGACTCTGGACTACATGAAGACTAGTGGGGTAAAAATCAATGCAGAGTTTCACTGAGCTGCCTTAGACGCAGTCATGAGAGATCGAATGAGATGAACCTTTGATAGATGCGGCGTTTGTTAAGAGTGACAGTTGTTTGACACCTGAACTACAAGTATGGCAGCACTTTATTTTACAGCACAGTAATTACTCCGTGTTTACTAGGTCACTGTATCATTCGATGTCGGTTCTTCCTCTCATTGTGAAGCAGAATTCACCAAGCGTTGGATTGTTCACCCACTAAAAGGGAACGTGAGCTGGGATTACACCGTCGTGACATTGTAAAGACTTTAATAGATGCAATAATTAACTTGTATCTACATATTTTTATTGTTACATTGGTACAGAAATATAATTACTGTTTGTTATGTAACATATTAACAGGGACAGTAATTATCAATCATTTACTACTGTATGTAATTACAACATATTATTAATTGATTATTGCAAAAAAGTGCCAATCAATACTACAATACTAAATTGAACTGCTGGACTTTATATATAAGGGGAATTATATACTTGTAGCAATAATCACTGCAAAGTTGAGTAAATACAAATACGCTATATCTAGTTATTTATTTACAATTTCTGAACTGTAAAACAAAGTGCTACAAACAAGTATGGAAATGAACTTGAAGGTGCGACCACAATTGAGCATTCCCCAAACCCCTCCCCCAGAGTATGATTGTCCGATCATAACTAGCGACAGGTCTGTCAAACTTTGGATTGTCATTATGTTTTTTGTAGCCTTCCAAGATCAAACTTGTAAGGAAATGGATTAAACAGTGTGATCGTTGCCTCTAACCTACGGTGGAATCGTTGGCATGTCCTGCCTATGATCCACAGGTCGGATGCTATCAGAGATTAGCGTAACGTTGGCCGCTGAGCCCTGCTCTTTGGAGATCGAATTTGGGACGTTTACAAGTCAGCCCGGAGACACCGTTCTCAACCCGTGCACGCTGCTAATGTTTGCTTAGCTAGCTAAATGAAATCTCCCAGCGACGGTTGGTATTTCAGCCGGCAAAATCGACAGGCGCCACCCAGAAATGGGAGGCAGCTTTACTCTGCTTCTGTCTGAAGTGAAGGTCCCATTATGTCAATAATTACAGAGAGTTTTGAGTCTTAAATCTGCCACTGTTTTATCATTGTAAACCATGAGAGAATGGAACGCTTGAGAGGCATAGGAAGAACAACGAAAGGGGGTGGGGCTTTACGGAGAGTCACCAGTGCAAAACAAGTCCTACTTCTTCACCACTAATACCGTTTGCAGTTTCATCACTTGATTAAGGAGAACCAATGATATGTTCTTCATAGTGTATAAATTTACAGGTGTATTGTACTGTAAATCTGTTTTCTTATCCTGCCAGTCAGACCTGGGTCAAAACAAGGTTCAAACCACAGTTTCAACTTATTAAAATGCAGGTAATTGAAGTTATCCTGAAAACGAAACAGTCCAAACAATACATATTTATTTTCAAATTTAGAAATAAAATTTCTTGAAATATTTACGACTAATATTAACAGCGGTGAACTCTGTGTTGACCTAGGTGTGATGTTCATTGGTATACTGTATATTGCGATGAATCTTTTGCATACGATTCTGCACTGCCAAACACCTTCTCCCTGTCTGTCTCTTGTGCTTGTTGTAGTAGCACACTCTGGGTGTCTCTCTTAGCACGGAGGTCAGTTTGTCCTCAGCTCCATCAATACAGGTAGAAGACTATTACTGCAGAACGTAAATCACAGAGGGTTTGACAGCACCCAAGGCCAGTCATATTCAAAATATAGTGAGAACTTGTGGATAAAGGGTGTTTATTTCCTGCCATGTTTGGAGGCAGCAAGCCTTTGGCTGTAATGAACTCCAGTTTATGAGCTCCAAGAGATCCAGGTGGATGTAGCCTGTTGTCGGCGCTGCCCACAGCTCTTCAATTTAATAGAGGAAGTGGACAGGAATTTAGCATTAGTACAACACAATGCCCTGCAGCCTGTTTGACAACTCTTTTTATTACCACCACTATCAGGGTATTGTGGGCCAATGTGTAAACCTGTCCAGGGAGCTTATATGCCGTTGCACCAGTCCAGCTTCTACCATTAAATCAAAGAACTTGGGAATGTTTTTATGTACTTAGTTCAGTGAGCTAATTTTTGGATTTACCTGCCTGTTTTTTATGGGTTTTTTTTGATGCAACACAAGTACAAACTGACCTCCTGAATCTGATTATCTTTTTCTGCATATTTCTGGGAGTATAGCTCATTCTAAATGGCTCCGTGTGTAGTAACGTGGTTCAAACTATTGATGAAGTGATTCTTGTAAATCAGTCAGTGAGACGTTTATTCTGAATTTTGTGAGTACCCTCTTCACTCTCAGCAAATTGTGTCTGTATTTGATACCTGAAAATGTAAGCACACAACCACTATTGTCTCTACGTCTAGTCACTGGTTTCTAAATAGCTTTTTATATAGCCAAAAAACTGTCCCTTTGTTTATCAAAGAACTTTATCTTGAAAAACTGTATATTAAAATCATAAATGTACTATTACTATTGTGTGTTTTAAGGTAATTTGGATCTGTTTCTGTGATGAGATTATACCAAAGGAAAATTGAGTGTTAATCTTTTATTTCACTTGACTAAAACAGAACTCTTTATAATATATTATAATATACTCTTAATCTTCCGGCATATACAAAGCAATGAAATTATCCAGCCTCTTGCCTCCACGCCAAAGGATTGTTGCCATGGATATCATTGACTCCATGGACTGCAGCAAATTTATTTTGCTGTTGCATAAAGTTGGGAGACTTGGGAGAGACCGATTTAAAAATCTATTTGGCGGAGGCCAAGAGATTCTGGCTTTTAGTCTGTAGGATAGGTCAAACTCCAAAAACATTGCATCCTACAATTCCCATAATGCAACTCAATCACTGTAGCATGAGGATTTTCTCAGCTGTTGCTCCAGAACTACAGAAGACATTATATAACTGTTCCCACGACAGGTAGTCTGACCTTACCGGACCTTTAAGTATATATTTTGACATATGAACAAAAAAACGGCACAACAACAACAAGTTTCATTCATTCACAACATTAATTATTAAAGGAAAATTAATCAAGTCTGATGTTTGACTGATCAAGGTGGGAAAAAGAAATTCCAGATCTGCAGAAAGATGTACACGTAACACACCAAATTTTAAAGTCTCCCTGAACTCAAAAATGTGTTTGCACTTTCATCATTCTGCACAAAGAAACTCAGTTTCAATGAAGTAGTAGAAGAAGATTTTATAAATTAGGTAATTAAACTTTGAGACACAAATTATTACTCCAAGCAGAGTTTTTTTTTATTTAACTATCTGGATGGGATTTTTAAAATATAAAAAGTTGCATTTTATACAATCATACTTTGGTTATCACCTAACTAGGCCTTTGAAGACATGAACGGAGAAAGCAAAACATGCGATGAATCATCATCAGCTCATATTGTTTCATGAAAGCTTGAGTTACACTGCACTGGAGTTTGCAAATCTTTCAAAACTGATGCTACATATGGCGCAAGTATAGTGCGTGTTCACAACTGTAAGATCAGCTGTTCCAAACCAAATCTGGGAAATGATGCATTGTTGCTTCTTAGGTCAAGTGTATTCAGGCTTCACTCCGCAGTGTCAAACATAAACTGACATGAGGTCACATGGACTGACAGGTGACGCAATCATGGGACAGTTCTGCTGACCTGCCGACTTGTGTCACGTCGTCACTGCTATAACTTCACGGGAGGAAATCCAAACTATCTGGAGACTGACAGTAAATAATGTTACACTCCAAAGTTGTATTGATCTCTAGTGGTCTTTCCTGGAAACAGGTGATGAAAGAGCTACATTGTGCATCAGTGCAGCGATAAGTCTGCAGCTTCATCTGTCATAAGAAAGAAGTCAAATATGTAAAGAAATTGTGATCATTCTATAATGTATGATAGAGGTGTGCAGTTTCACAGTGCAATAAGTGCACAAGCTTAACTACAGAAATAAATGTGGCATTTTCTTTTGAAACATGGAGAAAAAAAAACGCCCAAATCTCTGCTCCTCCCTGGGAATAAGTCTCAGAGTGTGTCCTCGTGTCCTGATTTCCTTAAGATCCTCCTGTGTCTTCATTTATCTTCTTCTTCACAAAACAGAGGATCCTTTAAAATATTCATCAGCGATGTATCACCGCGCTCTGCTCTCCTGACACATCCTACACACCCTCTCTGGCTCTCGCTCTCCTCTTTTCTTTGTGCGTTGCATCCAAAGTGTTATACAACGATGACGATAGCGCCCGACGTGCTGGGTCTGCGTTTGCGATAAGGACGCGGAGCAGAACTGTTTATACCTCCTGTAACAGAATTAGCTGTCATGTTGGAACACCGAGCAGATGCCAGAAAGCTCCCGCAACCCCCAAATACGTCTCGCTCGGTCCCCAAGAGGACGCCGCTGACTCTCACTGTTGTGAGGAGGTGGTCTCTTTCATTTTCTCTCTACTTTCTTGCTCCAACTCGTGTCAAGGCAGAAAGTGAGGGTAGGAGAGACAAAGGGGGTGGGGGGAGAGTGAGAAAGAAACAGACCACAAGAAAAAAGGAGTATATCTTGTCTCTAAAAACAGCACTTTTGTGTATCGACTATAAATGACATTCAGAAGCATCATTCACCTTTACAGATCTGAGAAAAGTGTTTTCACACACAGATCGTCTTTAACGCCCCGAGCGCTCCAATTGGGCAAACACACAAACGATTTAAATGACATGTCAAGCACTTTTTATGAGACTGAAATGCATTTGGGAAGTCTTATTTTTAGCCCATTATTGTGGAATCAACTGCTCATTTTGCACTTTGAATCAAATCCACCAACTATCTGTCATTTAGCTGAGAAAGCCCAATTATGAAACGGTCTGAAGAAAAATGAGGAAGTATTCACTTTGAAATGCAACACAATGCAGGCTTTTTATCTGTTTTCTCCCATATCTGCTCCTTCCAGTCACAGAAGAAGCACTGCGTGTGTGTGTGTGTGTGTGTGTGTGTGTGTGTGTGTGTGTGTGTGTGTGGCAGGGTATCTCGTCCCCCAAAAAAAGCTGACAGGCGATGTGTCACTCATCTTTGTAATTTCCCCAAAACAGTTGGCCTCCTGCCAGTGCAATCGCTCACGCTCAATCAGCCTCAATCAGCGACATACTTTCTAAAGTGTCTGCATGTGTATGCGTGCGTGTGTATGTGTGTGGCAGCATGTGTGGCTGTTTATCTGTTTTTTTTTTGTTGCATCGTTATGTGATTGTCTTCAAAAGCATTTATTTCCCCCCCCAAAAAAAATTCAGCTTCCCATTGTAGCAAAGTATTTTCATGATCAAACACTGACAAATTCTGATCCACTTGCTTCTATTTTTGGGCTGTGAAGGACTAATTCTAGGCCTTGATTGTACTTATACAACAATGTAAAGCATTATGGTTGCATGGTCACATTGCTGAGACAGCTGTGTCACATATAAGTGTTTAATGGACACCTGGTTTCTATGACTGACAAAAGGCTTCCATAAAACAAGAGGAGAAGCCGTCCGTCCTGTTTTATTGATGCCCCTGTAGTTGGATTATGTTGGATATTGTTTTTGTCTTTTTGCCAGTAAATGTATATAAAGTATTGATTTCTTCCCCACTTTCACATTAGTTTAAGGAATGAAATGAGTCAGTAGATAAGGTTTCAGATAAGATGACAGAATTTAAGTATTGTCAGGCAGGGTTACATCATGTGGCAGGTGACTACCTATGAATCTGTATCTGACCACTTTTCTTCCAGTAAGCAAAACGCACAGTTTATTTTGGGCTGTGGATGATGTCAGAAATCATTTGATCTGAGCAGTCCACCCATCAACGTTAACCATTTCTTAAAATTATTGTTGCAGAAGTACACGTCAGTCGAACACATTTTGCCACAGATGGCTCGCTCTGTTTTTTTTTTCAAGAAAAAAATTCTAATTTTTACAAAGTAGAAGAAAGTAAGCAGTGTGATCCTGGAGTTCAATATCTATGTTTTAGTATCATCTGCTACTGAAGAGGATAAACTGTGGCTGCTGCTATGGGAAAGTAGACTGAGTATAGTGGAAAGATGGCTACCACTGTCGCTGACAACATGTATTTATCTACCCAGGTTTCTGAGTACATATAGTATTTTTGGTCATATACAAAATCAAAACACATCTGAAGTCCCACTGAACATCCCTGTATAGCCTTGTTGTTGGACTTCCAATCCATAAAGGGATATCGCACAGAAAGACTACTTTGAGATTGCTGTTTACAGGTTCTTCTTCTCGCTGCAGGTTTTAGTGTTTGCTCAGACACACTCCCACCTTTCTGTTTCTCAAAGTGTAACTGGGCATTCATGTAAAACAAGAAGTCCCAGCCAAGCAATCTGGCTCGGCTAAGGTTTTTTTTGGCTGTGCTTTATGAATGGTTGCTAGGTAACCAGGGAGTTAAGTTACCATCTTTCTAACTTCCTCCCATTTCCCCTTTTCTGTTGTGTATCTTGCATTATAAAAGACCAGTAATTCAGGAACCACGCATAGTAACCAATGTATGAGAGTAATGAGGAAGCGTTTTGGTGCAGTGGTAGTATAGTATTGAAGCTGCACTAATTAATATTTTAAATATTAACAGTACAATTAATTACTGTGTTAAAGGGGTCGCTCATAATGGCAAACCCACAGAGGAACAATTCTGCAGTTTCTGCAGTGATATGAGATTTTAAAGCTTGGACATTTAGCATCCAGCCTGTTGATTAATAATGAAACAAGGAAATCGCTACATTTTGAGGTTTTGCATGTTTTGCACGTATTAGTACATTTTAACTTGACTTGAAGATGTATATATGGATTTCAATTTGCTGAACATAATACTGATAACAGAAATTTAAAAATGGTATACGTACTGTATAAAACTACATTTAAATTGTATTTTGCTGCTCATCCTACTGATCTGTTTGTAGAAATACTAGTGGCAATGGAGAAGTCAGCAAAGCCAATTTTTGCTGTGTAGCAAGGCTTCAGCATGGCAGCCTCTTCCATCCGTGTCAACCACACACACACACACAGCAAAGTACTTGCAGGCATATATGCATGCAAGACAAACAGAAAGAAATATGCAATCATGTAGACAGTCAAGTAGCAGCAGGCTCACATGCACGTGCACACACTACCAATATTACATTTCAATATTTACTAAGTGAGACTTGTGTGTTATATTGCAAAGATATATTGAGTTTGTCCATTGGGAATTGCTCAACAATATCCCTCCCTCTCTTTTCTCTCTCTCATCCTCCCTCTCCCTCTCTTTCTATACCTTTTCTGTCTCCTGCCTCTCCATTCATTCATTTCCCCTCTCCTCTGAGCTCTCTCCTGCCCTCTCATACATTTTAATGGCAGCAGTTTCATACGGCTGGTCAGAAAAATACATTCAAATGCTTCCGCTTGTGTTGAATAAATACATAATTTAGCAACACAAGTCAACTCCTGCTTGGCGTTGCGGAAAAGACAAGATGCATATTTCACTTCCTGAAGAGTGGATAGAATGGGTTTTAGTCAGAGATTATATGTCGAGTTGTGTGTGGCCGCCAATTCTAAGTGTTTTTATTAGAATCTTTATAGGTGAACCACTGTTGCATGGGTGTCCTTCATAGGCCTCAAGCATGTATACAATTTTACCTAGCAGGCGCAAGAAAATAGATTTTTGGAACAAAATAACAGCAAGCGTATGGTAGCTTTGATGGTATTCAGTTAGGAACTGCAACACCAAGATGTCTGAAAATGCATGTGTCAAACTGAGGAACGGCAGTACATTATAATTATGTTCCAAGCAACCTGTAATAGATTTTGTTAGAGTTCCATCCATCTATACATTGTCTCACTGCTTATTAGGATCGAGGTAAGCAAGGTAAATCTCCTAGGGCATCCCAAGGCATTCCCAGGACAGAAATATAGCATCCATGGGGTGTGTTCAGGCACTGCACTCCTCTAACTGTGTGTGGAATCCCTCCACAGGGGAGGCATTCTGATAAGATACTTTTCAGAGCATAAGAGCAGTTCTTCTACTCCAAGTTCCCACAAGATTTCTAACCTCCTCACATTTGTATAATGTAATCTTTAGCCATGCTAGCTGTGTGGCTCTAAAGGTGGCAAAGTCACTATTGAATGGAATACGATGAAATTTGTTATAGAGATCCCCACCATAAATTATATTAACTTTGGTAACCCCTTAACTTTTTCCCTAGTGCTATCATCACGTCAACATTTTAGTTTGTACTTCAACAACTTGTATTAAAGTCTAATTAGCAAAGTTAAGCAAGTTAACCAATCCACCTGCCTATGTCAAATATCTAACATACATAATACATGTGCCCTCTTTCACTATACTTTGTTAGGAGTGACAATGTAAGGTAACCCGCTGAAGGAAACTAATGTCTACTTACACCAGAAAAGAAAATGTTAATTTACAATGACGAATGCAGAAACGCCATCATGTTGTTTTGACATGCCAGGTTACTATGTAAAAGGACTGTTGTTATACATTTTCCATATGTATACTGTATTGTAATTATAATTGTCCTTTTTTCTAAAATGCACAAAATCTCTCATTGAAAAAAAAGTGACATTCACTTCCACACTAGCAGCACTAGCATCGTCCTCGTACAACACTTCGTGCAAAACAAGCATTTAAGACACCTTCATGCTTTGGTTTGCAGTGCAGCAACACACACATGCACAAAGACGGGTTAGGTCACACACACACACATGCTTGCTGCTGATCATGTTTATGTATAAGAGCGAACCAGTCGACATGTGACTCAGTGGGTCGAAACCTCATCTCCTGCTCATTTCCAGTCTCTGAGAGCCGACATGTCTGTTGGATGTAAGTTAACACGGGTGAGAGTGAGGCCACGCTGTGTCACGTGTGTGTGCCGTGTGTCCTTTGATTGTCTCCATTGTTCAGCCAAAGACAATCTTCAACTGAAAAATGCACTTCAAAGACAAATATTAAATCCCCATCTTTACTTTTGTCATAACTCACTTCTCATCTAAAACGTACTAAAATTGAAGTGTCCTTGCAATGTCGCGGAATGTATTTTATCACTGCATTTTTCAGACGTATGGGTTTTTCTACGAGAGGGAGGGAAAGTGCCGTGTTTTAAACATTATTAAAGATATTCATCATTCATTCTTATGAGAATTTCAGTTTTAACCACGTCCCATTGATGCAATTTGCCTACCAGCTGCTTTGGCAATGAATAGACTTGTGTGTCATGTCAGAAGAGCACCAGCTGAAAAGCCAAACGAGAAAATATATAACAGAAGCCTGTGCTACAGTGATGAATATAAAATAGAATAGATGGGTCATAATCACCATACCTTTGGGTGCACAGCCCCTGCTTTCCAGTGGCACCTGATTACTCTCGTACACTATAATCACCACATCTCATGACAATTAAGGATATATTCAAGTTACTTCGCCTCTACAGATTAGGCTGCATCCCAATTCAGAATCTGTAGTGCCAGTGCATGGTGCTTTCAGTGGCTCTCATGAGGCACAGGTATAAAATCAAACAAAATAGCAGTTTGATCATTTCCTCCTCCATGTTCGACGTGTACAGAGGCCAAGCTCTGCTCTTAATGAAAATGTCCATTCAATCCATACTGCTGACCTAGGTGACATTTTGTGAGGGTTCAAAGGCTTATTTGTCACATACACAAGTGATACGTGTAGTAAAATGCAAGGTATGCAAAATGTAAAACATATGTCACAAGTGCAAGCATGCAGTGTGCCGGGCAGTGCAAAAGCAGAGCAGTTACTATACTAGCTGGTGATGCCCCCTCTTAGGATGTTTTGCACAGCACTAGAGTAAAAGGTCCTTAGGACCCCCAGAGAGACTCTGAATTTCTTAAACTGTCTGAGGTGGTAAAGGTTACTTGCCAAGATGTCTGTGTGTGTAGACCATGTCAGAGTCTTTGTGATGTTTGCAGCTCCTTGGTTTTGCTGACATTCAGTACGAGGTTGTTGGTAGCCCACCTGTTCCAGGTAGGCCCTCCTCTCATTCTTTGTGATCCAGCCTATCGCTAACACTAAGAGGGAGCTGAGGGCTCTCTGCACACCTGAATGACTGACAGGTGGTTCAGAGTGTAAATATGAAATAATCCAGTACACAGCAAGACAGCGTGTGGGTTAGAAAGAGGTTAAAAGCATACATTTTCTGGCTTGAGCACAATAAGTAAAACAATTTACAACATACTTTGACACTGGCCCTCTTCAGCGAGCACAACACTTTAAACTACTGTATGTACAAGCACCAATTTAAATTGAACTGGTTGAAAACACAGGTAGCTGTATTGTTAATATTTTCTTTCTGAAATGTATTCAATGGGCCCTCTGAGCCTTTTTAAATATTCAAAAAAGTCAGTGTGAACATTATATTGCTCAATATTTTTCTCATACCACAAGAACCTGTTTCTTACAGATACACACTTTTTGCTCGCTGACAGAATTCATGGACCTTAGGCAAAGGAGTGGGCTGCTGTAGCTTTTTGTTTGCCTTGTCAGTCATTTCTAGTTCACTAGGAGAACTGAATGCTTGGCTGAGCTTGAGACCTGCTCAGTGAAGGATCTCCACATCACCATTCCCGTGTGTGTGTGTGAGTGTGTGGAGGTACAATATATGTGCATGTGTGTGCGCAGTGAAGCAAAGTACCATCACCCCAAACCCGAAAAGGCACACGCACTCACACATACAGTAAATCTCTCGGATACACAATCGACTCGTCAGTTTTCATGTCTCACTTTTCATGTCAAAAGGTCCTTTCTCTTCGCTCCTCCTTCAGAGCCGAGGCTGAACTGCAGGTCAGCACATCCAGTAGAAAGGGTATGTTAGACGGTGTGTAAAAGAATCACGGTGAAAAGAAATATATATAACATAACATAGCTTATACATTGCAAATGGGAAAGGTTTGCCTTCAAGGCTTCCTGCCAGAAAGACAAGTCGGGGTAGACCAGACTTTCACCCAGGATACCACCGTTTGTATCTTGTGTGAAACTTAACCTATTCTTTTAACCCAAACCGTGATATTATCCTATACCTAACCTAAGCACTTTTGGTGCCTAAATGTAACCAAACTGCGACCATAATCCCCCTGGCAGAAAGCCTTGAAGGGAATCTCCTCCCACATGCTTATACACTACAAAGCCTAGATGTTCATCTTGGCTGTCAATATACAGTAGTTTATTACCAAAAAATGCTAATGACACTACTTAACCCCCCTCTTTGTTTGGATGTTGAAATTTTGCAAGTATTCGTATCTGAAGCCTTATTTTCTTGATGCGAGAAAAGTTATCAAGAGTTTCAAACAAGTAACCACATAATTGTACTTAGTGCTCCTATGCATTATTTATAGAAAGAACATTTGCCTACTTCGGTTTAAGATGTTTAAACAAGTCTCAGTCCTCCAGCAAGGCACAGTGCCACATTTAAATTCTGGTTGCAAAAGATGGAAAGCCAGCAGCAAGTTAAATATGCAACCCTTCAGCAGGCTCACACGACAGACACTATGAGATATTTGAATTTCTACTCAGCCGAGATTTGATGGATTCTTATGATGGAGTTTCAAAACAGCAGGCGCCTCTGCCCAAAAATGAGATCACTTCTTCAAACTGATTGATAGAACAAACCAAAAACAGACCAAGAAAAAATCTCAAATCACCATTTGAGGAAGAAATTAACTAGCATGTTTATGTTTCCAGCTTATTGATTTAGTTTACACCAAGATTTTTGTAAAAGAAGCAGGGTGGCTTGAACTGATTTTCACCTTCATTTAAAACCTTTGCAAAAAAACAACAAAGCATTTCCTGCTGTGAGAACGCACGTTCACAGCAGTTTACATTAAATAAGGTCCTCTTGTGGCAAGCACAGCTCAGGAAATGCTTCCAGTTATAGAAAGTGAAGAGAAAAACGGGGAGAAATGCAAATAAGAAGCTGATTATGTGCCAGAGTTGCTCAAAGTGCTTATTTGAATACTTTTCACCTGAGATTTTGAACGTCAGTTTGGTATTTGTTGTGGTCGTTTTATATGTTATGCTGATAAAATAATGAGCCTGACTCCCAGAATGTTGACCCCTTCTTTGCCGACTCTGCCCTTTACATTTTAATGATCTAAAACAGAGACGTGAATTTGACCCCTCTCAAATTATGGTAAGTAAGGACAACTTTGCACAAGCAGAACTAAAATAAACTACCTTGAAATCCTCATTCCTTCACCAGATTATCCTTGTTTAGCTCAGAGGGTAGGCACTATGAGAGCTTTGTCTGGTTTAGCTCCAATTAGGCTGCCCCTATTTGAGATTAAGAGATCAGAAGGAAAAACTCCCCCAATATCCCCAGGTTTTATGTCAAAGGCTCTCTAGGTTGTGCATGAAGCCTCTCAAGACAAAAGGGGAATATATTCTGGAAAGCCCCTTAGTGACAGTCAAGTGTTGTTCTGACTGTAGAAAACCCTGAAAATGGACAAATGTTGGTCTAAATATACTTGCCGCATAGAGGAAGCATCACAGAACATGCCGCTGCATTCAATAGCAGCAGTTATGAGTTACACCTGTGCTAAACCCTGCTATGACAACTCCCCGTGCTGTGAAACACGCCTTTTGGCAGCACGGCTCCTCCTGATGAGTCGACAGCACGCCACCTGCCACCGTTGGATAATCTAATTACTTATGAGCCAGTAACCACTTCCTCTTGAAGATAGAAACTGATTGCTCTAATCAGTTGGAATCTTCAGCTAGAACAAGATCAGTGGACACGAAGGATAGTCGCGCGCTCTGCTACGTGCTAGTCGAAATCCATTACACCGCAGTCAGCTACAGTATCAGGTCAGCAAAGGATGTGAAATGGCTACAAAAGGCCAACATTAATAACAGTTTGTATAGCAAAAGAGTGTGGCTCCAAACGTTCAGTGTTTACCTCATTATCTCTGCATTTAACTACAACACACCAACAGTCACTAGCAGCTAGCAGATGCTGCCTTCCAATAATGTCAGAGGAGGTTCCCTGGGGAAATCAATGAATGCAATAACCATGCTCAAAGATAAATAAAATGCACTGTGTTGAGGATCATATAGAGTGGGTGGGAGTGTTGTCCACCCTTTCAGTGACTGCAACTACCTTCTGGTTAGGATCAGAATATCAGACACTGACATTGTCCGTACTGCAGCAGCACACACAAGAAAACCAGATATGAAGATGGTTTTTGCCACTGCCTGTTATTTGAGTATGTAAATTAAATTTAAATACGGATGCTTTTCCCAGCTTTTTTCTGGCACAATATATGTTTGGATACTTTCTGCAGCATTCACTGTGTGTCTTAACTGCATCGCAGGCATAGAGGGAAAAACCACATGCATGCGCGATGAAGTAGACAGGCATACATGAAAGCTCACTGAGATTACAAAGCATACTGCGCACGCGCACACACACACACACACACACACACACACACACACACACACACACACACACACACACACACACACAGGCACCAAGAGTCCCAGAAGTGACAATTACACTGTCAGACTACACGTACTCATCTCTGCAAGGTAATTACTTTACTCACCACAGTCATCTTAGCCTTTGAGCTTTAATATAAAATTTCACAGTGTGACAAACTTCTGTATTTACTGTTTAAGGCATCCCAGCTCAGTCATATAGAGAGCTATGTATGGGAGGCTTGAAATTATGCTCGGTCTGTGCAATCATACTGTGTTTCAACCTGATAAATCAACTCTATATGCTCTCATATGGCGAGAACACCCCCGAAGAGCTGAGTGTATCGCATTCTGCTGTTCTATCACTATTGAATCACTACAGTCATTTCAGAGAAAACATAATTTCTGCTGTTTTGACTACAGATGTTGAAGAATCATCCTTCAGCTTTGTTAATAAAGTCATGTGCAGGAAGAATAGCTGTTGTTGTTTTCTGGAGCAACATACGCTGCAGAGTTCTTGAGAGGCCTCTGAATGGGTTGATTACATCTTTGGTGCATCGTGCCCTTTAATGAATCAAATTTGACGCACATGAGGAATTTAGGGACTGCTGTGAAAGCAATATGCGACACTGTATGAGTCTATAAGGGCTTGTAAGAGCTGTAGCACATTTAATTGCTTGTGTAGTGAATTCAGCACCTTGTGATACATTCATTGCTGTTCCTGGTCTGTTTTGAGAATTAGATACCTCAGAGTCTAACATGGTTACATAAAGACTAAAGGAAACAAAAAGCTAATAAGAAAAAGGAGGCTTTGGATGGTAGGTATTACTGTAAGAAGACGTTGTAGAGAACTCTTCTTTTAATACACACTATAGCTCACTGCAAAACAACATGGGAGTTATTTCTCATTTGTTTTGACTGCTGAGTTGAGTCAAATAACCAGGCTGGTCTGATCTTGTCTGATAAGGGCAGTTCGGAGCAAATAACTAGTTCACCATAATAAGAGGATGTGTAGTTGAGCAATAATAGAGGTGCTTGTGTGTAAAGCTGACTTGCTCATCTGGAAGCCTTTGTTTCAAATGTGTGGGCAGTGCAGACTTCATACAAAAGGACAACAAAATAGTCTCTTAAACTGGAACAGAATAAAGAGAACCTGCAGATGTGATTGCACAGTCAGGTTTTCACATGTTTGACTGCAAGGGCGGACAATCGGATAGCTACGTTCCCGTCCACCACCAATTTCTAGGCAGCTGATTCTCAGCCTGCAAACAGTCTAATGACATTGGTTACATGCAACAGAGTATTTGTGGGAAATGTTTACTGAAAGGTGGCACTCTGCAGCATTTGGTTGTGAGAACACAGCAACAGTGATTTATTCCACAGGATGCTGGTGACCAAATTTGGCACATGAGACACAATCAACCCTGTTTGAAAAGACTGTTGTTCAGTTCAAGGCGGCAGCGGCGGTCTTGAGTGTGTTCACACAGCAGGTCATCTGCACTAACCAACGTGTGGCCATAGTGAAGCCCGTTACACATTTTTGGCCCGACAAGTTTTCAGTGTATTTATTTGGGACGGCATCAATGTACAGGTTCCAATAAAAAATGTCGTATTTTATTGATTCCACTAGTTTCATGTGATTGGCTGAAGAGCTGATGATCGGAAACTCTGCTGCACACAAACACACACACACACACATACCTGCTCCTGTTCCGGCTCAGTTGTCCCTGCCTGCGGTGACAGAGGGGATTAGGGGAGAGTGCGCAATGCTGGCTTTCATAAACTCACACACACCAGCAAATTCTCACTGTGCTCCTCTCTTGCTGCACTGAGATGGGCTCTGTGTGCTGACTAGATGATTGGGGAGGAGTGTGTGTTGAACGATGTTGTCTCTGTTACCTTCATTGGTTTGCAAGAAACACACCAGGACAGCTAACATTCGTGACACTCGTGTGACAGATTGCAGATTGATTGATAAGTAATTGTGTGGGACGGCCACAGGCGGACACCTGCTGCTGACTACTTGGACCCCGTCTAACGAGCTGCACTTATTGCCATGGAAACTCCCCTACACACACACACACACAGCGTATCCTGCAGACTGATCATTAGTCTAGTGATCTTTCTCCTCCGTGTCCTTTACCCCCATCGCCCATCCTTTGAGATCCAAGCAAATTGCATCCCTCCCTCTATCACGCCCCTCCTCTCTGCCTCCCCCTCCATCCTGTCCTCCCTTCATCAGCCCTCCCGTTTGTCCATAATGGCCCCTTTATCTCCTGCCTACCACAATTCATGTTATCCATATTTTTATCTTTCACACCTCCAGTTCCTCATATCCTTTTTAACTATCTCTCCTTTCATCTGTCCATCACTTCCCTTACTTTCTGCCACTACCTCAATCCATCCATCCATCCACCTGCCCTCATTCTCCCCCTCCCCCTGTAGTCCATCCATCCCTGCGTTTATCTGCCTCTTTTTTTCCCCTTCCACCCCTCCACATATCCATCTCTACCAGTAATTACCCAGTTGGAGGTTTTAATTAGTGAGAGAGGAGGAGCCGTCTGTGGCAGCAGAGCCCTAATTGAAACCCCAATTAGTCTCCTCTGGATGTCAGTATGTCGAGGGAGCCACCACTCGGACGCAAATCTGATTTTCATCAAGAGGTGAATTTTCTGAAGTGATTACTTTGAATCTTAATAAAATGTATTAGGTGGTAAGTCAAAAATGCGACCAAGAAATAGTCTCCCTTATTGCCTCAAGCAATCTGCCTCAATCTGCTCTGGAAATTAACAGCAGGAAGCTGCAGCAACTGGAAAAACAAAACAAAACAACATAAAAGTCACTAAGGTAACTCGTTGCCTTGGTGATTACCATAGTGATGGCAAACTCACAGCAGCTACTTTTGGTTTGGGGGAGGAGGGAATTGGGGTACTAATGCAGGGATTGAAAATGGTTTGTGTGTGTGTGTGTGTGTATGTGTGTGTGTGTGTGTGTGTGAAAAAGGACCCTAACCTAATGCACTCATTATGGTTTGGATTTACAATTAGCTAGTTGGCTCAAAGCCTAAGTGGGACAATTACACACACACACACACACACATATTTGTTCATTCATTGTCTCTCGCTTCCAATCACACAATAATCACTGCATCCCTTGTTGTGCACATGCACAGCCTCTTGAAGATTTGCTAAAACCCTCCCTTGAACAGTGATTGTCCAACCATAGCTTGGCAGCCATAACAAGGCACAGCAGGTCTGTGGAAGCGGGGTACATTAGGCTGTAGTAAGAACTACCAAAAACAGCGACAGCAGAAGTGTACTTTGGATTTGAGACATTTTACACAGGAAAAAAAGCCGGCCAATCTCCTCATCTGAGATCAGTTAGTCCTCATCCTGTAAGCCTCTTCTGAGATGGTGAGGCAGCGACATGTTCTGTTTGAAAATACAATCAATAAAGCAAAAATCTAAAGTGTCTCTTTTTTTTCTCCAATTCTGAATAAAGTAACAGTCCTGGCCTTTCTTTTTCTTATCATACTATTTGTAGGAGCCATTTCTGTTGTTTGTTTATTTGGGTTTCTTAGTTTATCCATTTATTTAGTTGTGCTTTAGAACTACAGGGGGCGCAGTCTGTGATTGTGATGACGCAAACATCTCTCGTCTCTTCAGGAATTAGACACAGGTGTGTGTGAGGGAACATGGGGATGTATTGTTTTTCCAAACGCTTCAGACCAAGTCAGACTGAGAAAGGACCCAAGTTAAGTGATTTCACTAAATAGACACATTGAACTAGCGGATGACACGCATAGTCATTTTGTTTGTTTGTTGTTTTGTATTATTTGACCTTAACAGAAACCCCGTCCGCGCGCACTGCGCCGACAAGGAGCTGGACCTTCACGAAGTGCAGCTGCGCAAAGTAAGTGAAACCAGACAAGAGGAACCGATACAGCGCGTGGAAGCGAGGCCGAGCCCAAGCGTTTGTCCCGTGATTTGAAATTATTGTTACTGTCACATCATTAGGACTCACTGGGACTCTACGTAGCAGCACAAGAACCACGACATGCTCAGTGTTTTAGCATGATAGAAGAGCCAGCAGCAGCCATCAGCTGCATTTTGGAATGAGTCGAACCAGCCATTGTCAGGTGCCAAAAGCCAGTTTCTCTCAGATTAATCGATAATGAAATCATCTGTGGTTGCAGCCCTGTCTTACACACACACACACACACACACCATCTACCTCAGTGTCACTAACAAAAACACACAAATGCTTCAGATGATCACATATTCACACACATCCTCCACCTGATTGACACAAAGACAAACACACACTCTTCCCTCTATCTTTCTCTGAGACATCCAGCAACACACACTCACATTAATGCTCCCATCCACACACACACACTTGTTAAACCCTCCCTCTTCCACCCCCTGTTGAGTCCAGCCCGGGCAGACCCAGCTCAGTCCTATCTGCCTCTGGATTTAGCTGCAGACAGCCGCAGAGCACAGCACATCCTGATAAGCTCCCATTGATTGGCTTCAGAGTGGCTGAAAGGCTGAAACACATTGTCGCCTCTTTCTCTCTCTTACACACACACAAGAGTAAGAGAAGAAAGGGAGTAGGGAGGGAGATGAGGGGAGAAGGGAGATGGAAGAGAAACATAATTCACAATGACAAAAGCAAGACAAATCAAGACTAAGGGGGAGGCTGACTTGTTTGGGCAGATGCTGCTGCTGGAGGGACAGAAAAAGAAAGGGGGAGGAATGCAAATCTGCAGGTAGAAGAATATTGAAAAGGAGTGGCGTATAAGACGAGAAGAATTTCAGAGCAACGGAGATGGACAGTCAGGAAAGGGATCACACAGGCTGATGGACAGCTAATCAGGCAGGCAGACAGTCAAAGAATAGGAGTCGAAAAAACCATTAAGCAGAGACCAAAGCAAATGAAACGCAACATGTCAAGACTCTCTAATAATACAAGTAAACTATGAGCCAGTCAATGATGCGTCGTCAATCCAAATTCAAAATCTGACAGGGTGGTGACAAATTTATGGCATTTAAAATTTGCTGTTTTGACCAGTAATTATAGCTCCTCTTTAAAATCAGTGTAATATCACATTGAAAAACAGGTTCCGAGCATCAATTAACATATTCTGTTAGGCAGCTCCGTGTACCTTTTTGTTTTGTTTTGTTTTAAATCAAATGAACGAAAATGAATGCTGTTTGGATTTCACCAGTGCAGCAGGTATGGCCATTTAATGCAAGAGAGGAATGAAGTCGAGCAAGACAAGGTCAGATTCACGTCCTCAGCCATGTGAAAAGGCATTCTGTGCTGTAACCCGCTGCGTCACAAGGACACCTCCGATTGGAACGACGGGTTCGTAACGGAGGGAGTGGGCCCCTTCTGCTACTGAGGTGTGACTGCATGATTGTTCCACTCGGTTGCAAGCTGCGGCAGACAGAGTCCTCCTGGGGAGACGGCAGCTGATGGAGGGACTAACTGCATTGTTGCGCTGGCGGCAGAGGACAAGGGAAGGATCGTGGCAAGGCGGTAGAATTCAGAATTTGTACATCACTGAGTTCGAATTTTTGTAGTTCTGTTGGATGCATTTCCTTGCATCTTGAGTAAGTAGCACGGGTTTTGTGGTAAAAATCAACTTGAATCACAAAAGGACGGCACGTTTACATGCACACTACTGTCGTATACTGGTTTTAAAGCTGCTATAATGTTTTTACATGGGATGTCATATATCCAGATGTTTCCCTCTGGAGTTCATGTAGAGCAAAACAGAACTCAAAGAACTGAGTATTTGACTCGTTAAGTGGACACGTAACACACGATTGCTAATTATGCACAGTGTCTGCTAATTGTGTAAAATAGGCCACTGTGTGTGAACGCGTTCACCATGTAGATGTCACAAAGAAATAAATCCTCAAAGTTGTGTTTCTAGCTTCTTGCGCTGCCCCCAAGTGGCAAACAAAAACCTATAGATTTTTCAGAAACCTGGATATGATGTTCACCTGCACAGACGCATAAGCGGCGTACTCCAAATACACAATCATAACCTGTGCACTAGTGTGCACGCCGTCTTCACTTTCCTGACCGTGACATTCAGTTGCAGTATGAAAACTCATAGTCGCGTTTCTCCATTGTGTTCGTTTACAGTCAATACTACAGGTTACTGTATCTTCCAGGGAACTACTGTTCAAAGCCCGTGTGTGTGAAAAGAATCATACAGAGAGGAAATGTTGCTGTGCCCTCTAGTCAGACAAAACAGCAGGGTATCTTGGCATCACCTCTCTTCCTTAATTTTCCTCTCCTCCCCATAAGACTCAAATGGAAGACTCTGTTCATCTTCTATTTCATCCTACCCTTTTCTCTCTGTCTTCCCCCACTCTTGCTCTGTCTCTCAGACACGCACACAAATGTATACACGTTCTTATTGTTTTCCTGGCACACGGTATGTCTCAGAGAACGTCTAACCTGCCAAAAGGTATAAAGGAAAGAATCCCAAAAGGCACCGTCAATACAACTGACAGGCTCACTGTGTTTCACTTCAATGCAATACTCCTCTGCACTGCACTGTACTGTGTTGTTTCTGTTTGGGGTTTTTTGTCACTTTGTGAAGCAGTCGTGGCTGGATTGTCCTGCTCAACTATTCCTGTTTTGGTTCCAGCACAGGGTTTCTACAGTTTTCAATTCATTGTAAAGCTGGTTATTATTAACAATTGTATAATCATTATTGTCGTATATAAATGTTGTCACTCAAATTCTCCACTTCAGCCTTTTGACATAATAATGCATTTTGTCAGGTTATACCAGAACATTACCTCGAGCCTTTTCAGATTGCAGCTGCCTATTGTTTGCAGACACAATCCCAGAATGCCTTGCGGTGCCCCTGCAGCACTATGCTATATTGTTATGTGCTATAATGCAGTGTCATGCATCACAGCACATGATGTAATGCTCAACCTCAATTTGGATACGTGCTTTTTAATCCACTAAAACGAAAACTGCGTCGTAAAACTCGATATTTCGAGCTGTTCCTTTGACTGGGCCTCGTTTTGCGCCCTTTGTCCGCATGTCATTTCTATAAGAAGGTGATTGTAATGCTCGGTTCCCTTGTTAATCTGACCGTGACCCTCTTCTCTCTTGTGAGGGTGTTTTCTTGCATTTGTCACAGTCTGAGGGTGATTCGTTTGAGGCGATATCGATGTCCTTCGTTGTCCATTGTCACAATTTCCCAGACATGACCATCTTTATTGACATCTGCTGGCATCATTACAGATATGATGGTACAATGATAAACCTAATGGCCAGGCTGAATGGCTGTCAATATTACCAGGAGTGCCCCAGGGACTGGATTTCTATTTTTAGATTTGTTTTAGCAGGCAGCAATAGCCTTAGTTACAATCAAATGTCACATATTTTATTCAAAGCTTTTTTTGATGAACAGAAACAAAATACTCCACGTATTGCTTGTTTAAAATTAAATAACTAATCACAGAATATATAGATTTCAGTTCTTTCAAAATTGCTATTATACTGTATTACTCACTGTACCCGAGTGTTATTCACTTTTCTCAATTTATTATTATAAATTTGCTGCCGGTGAACATGTGCTGGAAAACTACAACACTGCATTAATAGAAGTGGCAAAGAGAACTCAGAATAAATGAAGGGAACAAAAGAGGCTTAGTTGTAATGTATTTTGACAGGCGGCAATAATGAGCTTTTAGACATAGTTGATGGTTTTGCCATTTTGTTTGACAAATGACATTTAGTTACAAATTCAACTAAAATTTAAATACTGAAAACATGAATACCTAAACCAACTCCGCTGGTTGCCTGGCAACCTCAAGGCGACTACAAGACTCCAGGAAGTTACTGCTCCTGGCCAACAAATAGTCCTGTATGTAGCTCCCCGTAAAACTGCAACTTTTTCCACTGAACAGAATATTTATATGGAGTGAGCATTAGAAGTAAAGACCGAGCCAGACTAGCTCTCTGCTTCCACTCTTTATCCCACGCTAACCTAACCCGCTGCTGGCAGTATAGCTTCATAACTGACAGACAGACATGAGAGCAGAATTGATCTCTAACTCTCTGCGAAGTAGCAAATAAATTGAACCATTCCTTTTATATTTCAGTCTCAGTACACTAAGCCCTTTATCCAGTTGATCTCCGCATGGGGGTCAAGACCAATCAAGAGTATCTATCTATCTCTATCTATCTCTATCTATCTCATAACCTGTGATCAAAAGTCACAATAACACACTTTATCTTAATTGGTTCCAAGCCAGTTACATTGGCAACCACTGCTTCAACTAAACAGACTTTGTATTATTATTTAGAGCAATCCTGCAGAACTACACAGATCTGTCCTGCATTACTGTGGACACACACTGTCCCACTAATTTTGCCTGGGTTCCCAAACAGTCAGCGGAGCCGGAAGATGGCAAGCATAAGCTCTTAAACTGTCCAGCACATGTGTGCAAAGTGGGACGATGGCTACACCTTTCAGACAGCTGGAGGTTTATGTCTCCAATCTAGTCTGCCGTATCTTCTCTCTCCTCGCCCTTTCTTCCTCGTTGCCCCCAGCCTTGTGTCTCTCACGACAGTCGTCACATGCACACGCCCACGAGGAAGGGCACACGTACGTACACGCACACACACACACACCATACTCCCCTAGCACAAATGTCAGCCAGTATTTCACATTCTCTTCCCCCGAAATGTCAGTGCCTCGGACAAAGCGCGTCTGCCTTCCTGCCGCGCTGGCTGTCAGCCCGCCTGCGTCCCACCTAAATCTGTTGTCGCTGCCTGACATTTCACACGCTCGGGGTCACAAGACAAACTCACCAGCTGAGTATTCCTAAGGTGTGCCACGAAAGGTCAGGATGGGCGGACTACAGAATGAACGTAAAATGCATAAAATACACACACAGTACTTACTGGTTCCGTGGTGTGCACTGATGTGGGGAATCCTTAATGCTTAACTGATATCCCTTCACTATCTGCACAGCAGTCACAAACGTGAGAGGATTTCCTAACCGAGATGTGGATTGTCTCAAGTGGCTGCACTTTATTTCATTATGTCGCAAGACTTACCTCAACATGCTGATCTGGGCCATAAATCTACCAGAGAGGACAGGAAAGCACACTTGGCTCCAGGCTGTGCAGGTTTTAATGCCATGCATTGTTACAGCTCAGTTTCTCTTGAGTATTGCTCATATTGGATGAATGTGCATTACGCTATTAAAGTCCAGTGCCAACATTCAGCGCATACCCAGGATGCAGTGCGTTATTTCTATGCCATGTCAAAAACAGCCATTTCTACATGCTACCAGTCGTCTTCTCCGCTGCTGCTGCACGTCTGCTGTTTGGTTTCCTCTTTCTTTACTTGCGAAGACAATTTTGCTCAATTCCCACAAAACAACAACCCAATGCATTGTGTCAGCTAGTACACTTTCTTCAGCATTGTTGCAAATATAAATACAAATGCTTATTAAGCTCTAAACTTTGATCACTTATGCTCTGTCAAATGTTTATTATATCTATAGATAAAGGTCCAGCTTTTCTTTTTTTCTCAGTTGAACAAAACTTGCAGCGCTTCCAATAACACTGGGGGGGGGGGGGGGTTGAAAGTCACGAGCGATTGTCTCATCATCCACTTGATTGATTTTTTTTTTCCTTCAGATCATGATGATGAATGTTTTTTTTTTTTTGTTTTTTTTTGTTCAGAGCGCTGTCATAAGATTTCATAGGTCTAGATGCGTCAAAACTGTTATGACAGAAAGGAGAGGAATCTTTCTTTCTTTCTCCCTTTTCTCTGCTCAGTTGTTGTTTTTTTGTGTCTATTTCAGCCTCTCGATACCTCACGCCCACCTCCTTTCAGTGCAGCGTGTGCGCTGCAGTTTCCATGTCCTGATTTGGACACTGATTTCTACTCGAATACATCTCTGCTTGATTTAAATTTAGCTGAGAGATGCATGACCCTGCCGCCGCCTGCAGACGCTGTTCGGCCTCGACTGGGAGTTTACTGGCTTCTTGTTTTCACTGTCTGTCTCGCAGCTTGCTCATTTTATTTCTGTCTTTACTTGCTTTTTTTTCCTGCTAGTTTGTTTTACAGACATTTTTGCTCTTACAGGATGTAGGAAAGATGACCTGGTCTAAGCACCAGGGAGAGAAAATACAAACATCGCAGCTTAGCATTCAATTATTTATTTCTGAGACTAACATTTTTCAGTTCTGTGGCCAAAAATGAATTATCATGGCAGGAAATACAAACACCGTGGAGGTCCAATTAAAAGTCTGAACAGAATTTTGACACTAATTACAAAATCTTGTGCTTCTTATGCATCGTCACAGTCCACACTGAAATGATTTTGATAATCGGAAACATTAAAAGCCACTCGAAGAAGAAAGCATCCCCTCTGTTTAGTGCCACACAGACTGAGGGGGAAATGGCTGTTTTAGCCTGTGCCTGGGGAGAACACGCCATCTTTGCTTGGCTGGCACCAGAACAAATGAAACCTGATGGTAATAGGAGGGCCAACGTGTGAGTATAATACAAATGAGATCCGATTTACAGCAAGAGCGCTTAGCACACAGCTACTTTATGCAAATGACAAGAACGAACAGAATGGTTAACAAACTGCTTCGTAATGTCCACTGCAACTGACAAAACCAAACAAAGTCCACCATAGCAGCTGTGAAATGTACCTTTAAATGACGCGGCCTAGTGAACTTTAAAACATGGTGCACATCCGTGACACCAGCGTCACACTTTTCTGACAATCACAATTCTTATGTTTTACTTATTGTGCACAAAATAGATTAACAAGGAGCTCACAGTCCCATTGGTACGTACAAAAGGTTTGTCACAGCGAAAGCGTCCTTGGCTTCTCTTTTCATAATGTTAAATGACATCTAATGGCACTTAGTGACAGTAGTCTTAGTATTTGACATCCCTAGTCATCTATGTGGAGTATACAGCATATGGAGGCTCTTCAACCCGCCTATAGTTTCGCTGTACTCTACTTCTTATACCTTCTTAGCCCCATTTGGAAAAAGTCTATTAAAGTGATGGTTACAGTCACTGCTCATCCAGTATCTCGGGTTTAGTTCTCAGGTTTCCTTCCACCTCTACCTTTAACTCACAGTTTGAACAGATTAGTCTTATCCAAACACACGCACACACTCCTACAACACCACACACACAAATACACACACTTCAAAGCAGCATCATTCACACCCACAGGCACACATGTTCACTCACACTCACACATTAGTCTAATCTCCTGTTCATACCTGCCAATGACTCACACAAAATGGATCAGGGATTGAGGGACTTTCTTATTTCCTCAGTGGCAGGCCAATAAAAACCACTTCATAGCAACACACACACACACACACACACACACACACACACACACACCAGCTCAGCAAGTCAAACGGTCATCCATTTTTAATGACGCGCAGACAGCTTGACCTAGTATTGCTGGGCTTTGTTTGTGGTTTTCGTGTGTGAATGTGTGGTCCTGCGAAGTGTGTGTTCCCCCGGTGTGTGTGCATCCTAAACGGCATTCTAAAATTAGCCTTTTCCTATCAGCCCCACCTTAATGGATGGCGATCTAGCTAGCTTGTTAGCCAGGTAGCTAGCTACCCAACTATCTGCAACATGTCCAGATAGAGGTCACACTTTCACAGTGTGCCTCACTTTCATGTTAGTCATTCATCCGTGCTCTCTCTCTCTCTCTCTCTCACACTCACACACACACTACACTTTTCTTTCTGTGCCCTCTGTTCGACCTCAGTGTCTGTCCTCCCTCTGGGCCAGCGTTCATCTGTCTCGCTCTTATTCTGTAGTCCACATCCACGCCAGCTGTTACAGCAGCAGCAGAGGTCTGCCATCGTTACAGAGTTGCTTCAAATTTTAAATTTACCATGATTACTGATTACATGTGCGTATGCATTCCTAGTCAGCAGTGAAGTCCAAGATTGCGCGCAATATAGTTATTTTCAGGCTGCGTCATTGGACCAGCTCTGGATAGAGGTTTACACTTTTGTGCAGAAACTGTATGTGCCGAAGCCTTCACATACAATCTAATCAATACGTAAAGCACACTACGGGGTCCTACAGTAGTTAGGTGTGATAAAACAAAACAAAAAACCCCTACTTGCAGCGATGTTATTGGAATAATGGACATTTAGGCTATTCTGACAAGGTTCTAGGTAGGAAAATTAATGAATTACATTTCCCTTTTTGAATGAGACCCCTCTGATGCGCATCAGGAAAGAATAAGATTGGAACATAGTCACATATACTGACACACACACACCATGTAAAATACATCTAGATCTCGGATCGATGTAGGACGAAAATGTTGCATTTAAATTCTGTGTTAGAATACAAGGTTATTTGGTTGTTCAGCCTCTTCTACTGTGCACATAAAAGGACTGTTATTTACACAAGTTGTGGCTGTGTGTGTGTCCCTATAAGCTACAGGAAAATGACTCACTGTTGTCATGGGAAAGCGGAGCAGTGAGACTGGAGGGATTTACTGAACCATGTAAAACACGTGTGCACAATCACACACAACTAAGCATACCGGGTCATTAATTAAACTGCACCACCTGTAATAAAGTCCTACTGCACTGCTGTAGCAAGGTAAATGTGCAGTCTGCAAATAAATTGGAAGGGACAAAAAGAGACGGTGAGTTTACAAGAAGGAATATTCAAACCTATAAACAACACACACACACACACACACACACTGAGCATCTGTGCCAATTTGTTTGGAATAGCAGTGAGTAGATCAGATGCACTCACCACAAACCCAACAAAACAAAAAGAACACACACACACACAGAAGCATTCAGACATCTACAAAACCATTTTCTCTTCTGCCTGTCTGTCTCACATGCATGAACACACACAGTACAGTACACAATGATTTCAAAAAAATCTCTTTGCATGGCACTGTATAAAATCTCACATGCATTATGGAGGGACCAGATACCACATTAGCCGGGGCTGTCAGTCGCAGACACTGCAGAAAATCCCCAGTAATTCCAGTTTAGTGGTGCTTTTCCATGTCTTACATGAACACGTGTGTGGTGAGGACATTTGATCTCCCAGGTGTTGTGAAAATGAATGAAATGCCATGATGGATGGATCATCTTTTTGTCTCTTGGTTGTTGAATATCAGCATTTGTTGTAATATATGTGTTGAATGGCCGATTAAAGTAATTTATTACATACATTACTAGATCCATACATTGGATACATTATCCAATGAGACACCACCAACAATAGGTTTCATGATATTGTGAGGACATTCCAATACACATTCTTTCAATTTTCAATCAGTTATGTCCTTTTTAGTAGCCACAGGGAGAGAGACAGATGGATGTAGACAGACAGGGGAAGCGACAGAGAGCATTTGTTGTGATGTGATGTGAACATTGATTCAGAGTGGTAGATAACACACAGAGAAGAAAGAGAGTGACGATGGAGGGAAAGAAAGAGTTCATTGTCAGCCATTTCGATGTGAACATAGATATCAGAAGGAGAGGTGGATGACAAAGGAAAGAGGAGAATGATGCAAAACTGAACGCTCATTGTGTCGTATCACCTGCTGCGATGTGAACGCGGATAGCTCAGTGTGAACACACGTTGTTTATGTTCTAACATTTCATAATTTTTAAAACTATTGTCTTTCTGGACACTATTTTAAGCTGTTGTGTATGCTTCCTTAATTCCCTCATCATCCAGCTGAAATAATGCACCTCAGCCATTTTTTTTTTTTCTTTACAATTTCAGCAAACGTAGTGCGCTTCAACATCATAACTCTCCGGATATAGGACCTCGGGGACTGAGGCACTCCTCGCCTGGAGCCTACAGTATAGCAGGAAGGATAGAGCCACACAGAGAGATGGAGGGAGAGAAAGATGTGTGATGACGGCCAGAGACAAAGCACTGCAGTACAATGCCGAACATAGGCTTCCCCATCACACAGTGCTCATTGTACAACTCTGTGTGAAGTGTTTGTGCTGAAAGACTAACTGAGGAAAGAGAAAGGGGTGGAGAGAGAGAATGGGAGGGTCACTATTCACTGTCATCTCCCTGCTGTTTGTGCTAAGCAGTGTGTTTGCGTGTGCTTGTGTGCACTACTGTATATGGTACAGCAGCATGTGAGAAAGGGCTGCTGGATGAAAGAAAAAGGGTGTGGCCATGTTGTGTGTTAGTGTGTGGGTGGAAGGGGGGGCGGAAATGGGTCGCTTTGGGTGTCATCATTCATGTGAGATGTTAAGTGCTCTGTTTCAATGTACAAGGCTACTATTTTTCTACTGCCCTACAAAAGACAGTCTCTACAGCTGAACATTAACTACAGCGGTTTGTATTTATTCACACACTCTCACACTGAAGTGTACAGGAGCTAACGGCACATTGAAATGTTTGGTTAAAAATAGTTTGCTCTGAGCCTGAAATCAGAAGTTGAAGTTGAGACTAAAAATAGATAAATAATGAATAGAATGGAAGGTGTGACGGAAGGACAGAGAACAAACAATCCCACAGTTGTGTGGTGGAAACAGCTGAAACTAGAATATGAAGTGATTGATGAACTGAGTGAATGATTTTGACATTTTCACATAGTTGCATGAGATTGGCAAAAACAATGCCAAACAGAAAGTAAACATATTAGGATAAAAAGGTAACGTTTAATCTACCAACTCAGTTTAGCATGTTGCCAGTTAGGACTACACACAAAGTATGTGGTTGGAGTTTTTCGGGCGTTTGCGTATAAATTAAAACCGTGACCTGGTGTTGGTCACCAAAGTCATTATAATTCATTTTATGAGGAAGATTAATGTATATATCAAATTTCATGGTTCCCATTGTTGTCAAGAGAATTTACCTGTAACCTACATTGCCACCCATAGGGCCATAGCATGGCTACAAATCGAAAGCATCAATTAAAATAGAAAAAAATGAACGCTGAAAACCCCAGAAGAGGTGCTAATAGAAAAAGAAACCTTCCCATTGGTCACTTGTGAGGGAACACTGTGTACCGAATCTGCGATGCTGGCCTCTGCAATGCCTCAGAACACACTGGCAGATGGAGGGCAGAGCCTGGATCAGATGCTATCGTATTAATAGACACATTTATTTGCCTTGCACTTATGCAGACGCAAAAGGTCTACCATATTCACTAGCATTTACAGTAAAAGGACCAATGCAATCATGGAAAATAGGAGCCATATTAGAGCGTCCTTTTTGGGATGCCACACATAAGCAACCCCATACAACCACACATATGATTATGGGTGACAATTATCATACTGTGTCGTTGTGTTATGCAAGCATTAAAAGGCAAAACATGGAATACATCACAGTATATGGCAAGTTTGACTGTTTACTGTGAAAACAGCAAAGGAGCGGCCTAATATTCTGTAACGCGAGTGTGTGAGCACGGTGTAAAAATGGCTGTTGGGTTTCTGAGACCCGCTTTAAGTGGCTCTCGGTGTGAATTCACACTCGGCCATAGCCGTTTCTTAAGGTGGCGGAGAAAAAAAGGCGTAATTTCCACAGTCGCATGGGCGAGTTGGAACAATTGTTGCTATGTATGTGTGCGTTGCGTTGCCTCGGTGGTGTGATGGTGTGTGGGAGTGATCCAGTCGGCTCTGTGTCACTACATCCACACAGACGTCTGTCCGATGAACTCGCCCTCCTACCAACACGAACATGTGCACACACACACACCAGAGATATAGGGGGGAGACAAAGTTACACAAACGCATATTCTTGCACACAATCACACACAGACATAAAGACAAACACAAACAGCAAGGAAGTGAGGAAAGCTGGAGCATTCAATTTAGGCTTGGAAACCCGACAACAGTTTCTCTTTAGTCGTGGCGTGTATTGTCCCGGGTGTGTTTGTGTATTGCTTTGTGTCCTGTGTGTACGTCAGTGTGACTGGATGAATAGAGGAGGTGCGACCAATGTCAAAGTGGGTGGCATCTGACACAGTACAGCCTTGCTCTCTGTCTCTCTGTGTGTCACAACGCCCCCCCCCCCTCTCTCACTCTCTCTCTCTCTCACTCTGTCTCCCTCTCTTTTATATCTCTATTTCTTGTTCTTTTGCTGCGTTAATTCTTTTGTTCTTTCTCTTGCTGTCTTGTTCAGAAAGCTCAGTGGTCACACTGTTTCAGTCAGAATTTTTCTTTTTTTTTTTCTCCCGCCGGGGCTGCAAATGGCCAACGTCTATTCCAGCAGCCACCAGCCATCCAAAGAAATGCCTGGAGCATATAAGCACTGCCAGCAGACACACACAAAGGCTGTGCTGGGGGACTATGTAGGGTGTTTTGTAGCTCCTATAGTTTCATACAGGGATGTATAATCAATCATCTATAAAACTGGAGGTGCGAATACGTAAGGAAAGCGGCCTCCGTTTATGTAATCATCATGTATGTGGCTCCTACTATGGCTATACACATTTTACATACACTTATGTCACCAGATTGTATTTACTCAGGATGAAGCAGTGGAAAATATACTTTCCTCTAAAGAGTCTAATATTCTGATTCTTGTTATAAAAACCATTTAGTTGAAGTGGTGTGTGATTACTGTATTTGTTGTTCGTGAGGGAAATGTCTCATAATAAACCTGAGTCCGGTTACCACTTAAAAACACAATTGATTTTTTGTAAAAATACAGTTAATCTCATAAAATATTAAGCCCTAAAAAAAAAACGCAAATTAAAAAGCTTACACTCACGGTTCTTTCTGTCACTCTGGTTAGTGTCTGCTAAACATGAGCAGCTTACTAATATGAAAAGAGAACAGGTGCAGAAAGCTAAGCAGATGTAGCTCTGTACACATGTAACCAGATTCCATTCCATATTTGCACACATGTTGGGTTTCGTAATGCTGTTTCCAACATATTTAAACACAATTTGACAGTTTTGTGGAAAATTAAATGAAGATAAAATGAACGGAATTTAGATTTCTCCACCAAATATGACACACTTTCAAATAAAAGGTTAAGATTGTTGGTGTCCGAGCTTAATTTCCTGGATTTCCACATTGAGGGCACTTCACCAAAGTGATGCTGCCAGAGACAAAGTGCTGTTTTTCCTCAAGTTCATATGATTCTGAAGTTAATTACAGGGATACTTGTCAAGATGGATAACATGCCATCTCAAGTGCCCTCCAATCAGCTCCTGGGCATAACTGGTTTTGTTCTACAGAGAGGCTCCTCGAGGTAAACAAAAGTTCTTCAGACATGAAGCACTTTAAATGTTAATGCCCAGTCCTTCTGAATGATACCTGGGATGAAAATTAAGCAAATTATCGACTGACTCATCTTCTGACAATTGCATAACCGTGTAGAGGAGAGGAGAGAAAGCAGGAGAGGGTAATTCTGTATTTTGAAATATGATCATAGATGTTTCAGGTAGTAAAATCCTCTTCCTCATCTAAGCTTCTGACAGAAACCAACACAAGGCTAGCCGTGTATTTTCCCCGACCCTGCATCACAGGATGAAAGACTGTAGCATTCCTCATTTGGGTCATGTGCTCAAAATGTCTAGAAGAGACTGGCTGTAGAGGTTTCACAGTCTGGTATGTACTCTGTTTGTGTTACATCCCACCTGGGGGAAACACCCCCCCCACACACACACCACACACACACCATAGCTGACTCTCATTTTCAATATGTCAGAACACAGTATGTCCTGTCAGAGAAAGCCAGGGCACCACCAATGATGATTGATTTCCACCAGTGTCTCTTATAATAGTTACTGGGTAGTCTCCATTTCCAGACTGAGGGACAAAACCCATCAGTGATTTTCTATTAATCTATTTCTACCACAGCTGTCTGCTTTGTGGCTTCTGTGAGTCAGATGGAGACCAACCGCAGAGGGATGGGTGTATTTGTGCCAGGAGGTGTCTGGAGTTTTTTTTTTTAAGTCTGAGTAATGCAGAGTGCACAACTTCAGGGTAAAATACCAACCTTCAAAGTCAGATTTATACCAAATTAAAAAGAGGAATGTTAAGAATTCTCTAAGTTCATAAATACTGTAATCAGAACCACTTTAAGGTTTACTACAGTTGTAATGTAATACACGATAGACCTTTAAAATCTGCAGGATTAGGGTATGTGCCTGCTTTGAATTACAATTTTAAATAAAAATGAAAAAACGTCACCTGAATGTCTGCTATACCCCGTCTGTCCCAGTTTATGCAAAAGCTAGCTCTGTGTGTGCATGTTGGATAAATATTACTTCATGTGTGTGCATGTGTACTAGAGAGAGAGCGAAAGATCATGCAGGCTAATACAACATATTAAAAGTAAAGGTCAGTACAGGTGAAGGTGACCCTCCATTTTCAGCGTCGTCTTCATTACGGTTACAAGATTTACTCATGTGAACATTTCTGAGATGGCGGTGGTGTATGCGTGTGTGTGTGTATCACAAAGCAGTGTAACAGCAGCGAGAATGAGAGAAAGCGTGGAGAAGTGTGTGTGTGCATGGATTTGAAGTGAGCTCTCAACCAAGGTTTAATTACATGGAGATGTGCTCAATCTGACTGCATTTATAAGGAACCTGTCACATTCATATCACCGTCATTGCCATAGTAACCAAAATAGACCATAGTCTCTTTTTGAATATCATTCTTCAGGAGCTTATAGGCACCCGAAACCAACGTCATCAGATCTGCTCAAAGAACAGTAACAGAGAAACTGTGTGTGTGTGTGTGTGTGTGCAAGTATACCTGCATGTGAGCATGTAAATTCAGTCACGGGGGGTTGAAAGAGAGAGAGAGAGAATGGGACAGGGAGCAGAAAGAGAGAAAAAAAGGTGTGCACTTTGCTTCAAAGCATCAGTCCTGCTCCACATAGCAACAGCCTGCACTCATGCAGAGATGTTTGTAACTACACTTGTAACTCCATGCAAATACGTAAAATGTGCACACAGAAGACACACAGGAATTCTATAGCATGCCTATTACGGGGCTATTAAATAAAGCATCCATGCAATCCTATACACAAAACACAAACGCACTGTGGCCCTTTGACTCAAACAGCAGTGTGGAGGTTGGAGCCCACGCACAGTGAAGGAGACGCAGGGAGCCAGAAAGCGAGACGAGGTTAGAATAAAAAAACAGGAAAAAGTCAAAGGCAGAAATATCTGAGGGAGCCGATGAAAGGCTGGGAGACAGTAATAAGAACAGAAATTGAGACGAAGGTGAAGTAGATAAAGTGAGGGGAAGGGAACGCGGGAGCAGAGGATGGGAGGAGATGGTGAAGAGAGGAGAAAAAGAAAAGGACAAAAAAAACATGCAGACAGAAAAGTGGAGGGGGAGGAGAACTGTCTGAGGAAAGTGGTAGAAAGGAGAAGAGGAGAGAATCAAAAACCGGACACTAAAGAGAAGAGGTGAAAAAAGACAAATGACAGAGAGCTCACTCATCTCCCGGAAAAAAGTTGAGTGCAAATACTTCATACATGCTCTGAGCCCGTTATTGTTATTAATGAGGCAGAGAAACGATTGTCTTTACTGAAATTAAATATGATGTGGTTCTGAAAATGTGAAGAGAGAAGCGTGTCGTATTTATCAAACGTTTAGTCTAAATAAATGCTGAAAACCTTAAAGTGACACGACGTCTACTCGTGAACCCCCCGTCGCCAGTTGCACATGTCTAACAGCTTTGACAGGTTCAACCACAGAGTATATATATTTCATTGGAATATAAGTAAGTGAGTCCAGAGAGAAGCAAATTCATCCAACATTTTACAAGGAAATAAAAAGCAAAGATTGTTTTTTTTTTTGTTGGAAAAAATATGCAATAAAACGTATGCTTTCCTCTCCTGTTAATCATCATCAGAACAACAACATGAGCCGTTGCGACTACACATAACAAGCCAAGAAATGTCCAGTAATTACTAACCCAAACCGTCAGAATCATTTGCCTTCTCAGTCCAGCTAGTTTATCTAGTTCTTTCAGGTTTGTATGATTGTGGTTGTGGAATGTCATTGTCAACGTATGAAACTTTGATGTTGAAACACACAGCGCTGTCAGTATAAAAGGTGCTGTTTGTTGACGCACAGAACTATAATCTGGCCTCGGCCTCTCAGACACTCTCAGCCAGAGCTTCTCAGCCCCTCCGTCTGTCCCTGCGACATCTCGCCTAGTATCTGTTTAACTTGTCAGTATAAGTTTGGCTGAAGTGTAGATTCAGACATGTGGCTGGGAATGTCGTCACCTATCAGCTTTTGACTTTAGCATTCGTTTCTGCAGCCTGCGGTCGACTCTGCTGTTTGCATTTTTGGTGGGATTTCTGGTTGGTAATGTTTGCTTAAATGGTATTTCCAGTCCATAGCACTGACATTGCCATGCTTTTTGTGATGCGCCCTTCTGAAATGAACCAAACAAATGATATGTTTGTCCCAATATAATTATTTATTGATTGTGTGATGGATTAGTGAGGCATCATTGAATCACCTGTTCGTTCAACTACATGTTGTTGGTAGTGTCAGCGGTAGTCTGTGGCTCGTTAAGTGCAAGGTTCAGTATAGTACTTCATGTCTGTGTAAAAAATAAAAATTATTCGGGGAGAGGTGAAACAACGACAGGAGAGGCAGAGAGGAATCTGACAAACTTGACTAAAACAGGACAAGGACCTCTTCCTCCCACCATCACATGAGTCATCACAACCCCTGCTCCCACATCTGTTGAATGCTTGACTGTGGAGGACACGTGCACCCAATAAAACACAGGCACTCACACTCATTCTGTACACAAACGCATGCGCATGTACACCAAGTGCATGTGCATACACACATACGGACACAGAAACACTTAAGCCTGCATAGGTGCACACTGGTCCCCATGCAGGCATAAGCATGCACGTGCACAGATACACACGCCCATTTGTTTAAAGCTAAACATCAAGTTGCACACATAAGAGACACACGCACACGCCTATGCACTTGCCAAAGGGAGTTCACCATGGCAACAGGAGAGTGGGGCAGCAGGATGCAGTCTCTGGCTGACACAGGTGTGTGAACAGATAACACTTGCACGTGGGTAGACACACAAACATGCACGCATATGCACACACACATGCACACGCACGCAAGCACACGCGCACACACACACACAGGGAAAGGGAGGTATAAACTCAAACTGCAGCATCAGTCCATAATGTCTGAACAGTGATGGCATGCCTCGCCTTTTTTGTTTGTGTTTGTTCTCCGTGTGTTAGAACAAGTGTGAAGGCAGGTTGAGATTGTGTCTCTTGAAGAGTAAATTAAATAAGACATTCACATGGCACAAAATAGTCTTGTGTATCTACTACACAGTCACAGGTACATAGAATTACTGGATTAATGTAATTTTCAGGTTCGCTTAAGCCACGCTGTCGCATGCAGTCGAAGGGTTCTTGAGAAACCAGAGTAACACCAAAAATACAGTTTGCCAATAAACTGCTTATATACAAAGGTGTGCAACAGACTTTAGAGACAGGAAGCTATAAATGGCCTATAGACTAGAACATCTCAGATGTGTGAATATATTGGCTTGCATCCAAAATCATCCTGACCAAACTGATTGTGTTGTTGCTCAGTCACCATCAACCTAAATGACAGAAGACAATTTCCTGGATATCAGCCAGTTTTGTCTGAGAGGGACAGAGCAATGAGGATACAGACGTGGTGTGACATGAATACCTGTAATCGTTAGAAATAGGGTGCTAGGGTTTCTGGATCTGTGCTCTGATTTGTAGACACCCCGCTGCCCTAAGTCTGATGCAAACTGGAAGCCTAGCCTTTAGCTGCAAGTGCAGACCACTGGTGACATCGGTGCAACCAATCCACAGGTGTCACTTTTGAAACGTTTCAGGAAAATTGTGTTGCGGTGTAAAGTAGTAGTCTGTGAGAATTACACTGGATATGATGCTGACTTAAGCTCTGTTTTGGCTGACTCGCTTACTTCCTGCGGGCAGATAAGGAGGCAATGAGGAAGAGCAAATCATGAAGGAAGATGTTCTTATCTATGTAATGAGAAATATGTACTTAAAAACAAATCGCAGATATTTTATAGCAGTTTTTATGTTCTCACCACCACTGTAAAATCAATTATGCTGTTTGCACACCAAAAGTCCAGTTCAGCACAAAGAGTCTCACAAATGTAAGATTTTGTTGTATTTTGTCAGCCCTATAATACATTTCACTTTGTATTAAAGGAATACACTTTTTTGCTTTCTTGCCAAGAATTAGATGAAAAGACTCTTATGTCTGTATGGTAAATATACGTAAGGCTCATGCCAAGTCTGAAAACAGCTATCCTGGCTCTGTCCAAAGCTAACAAGCTAATAAGCTAATTTTGCAAAATGTCAAACTATTGACTTAATGAGCAATATTCTGAAAACAGAGACAACAGTTTCTTTGTTCCTGCATCCCGAAGGTCACCCCAAACAATAGAGAAACTCAGAAATGAATTGAAAAATGTAGTAAAGATAACCAATAAAGAAGTAATGTAAATACAGCTGCATTGTCAGGTTTCAGTGATAACTGCCACAATATGAAGTAGATTCTGATGTTACAGCTGGTCAATGTGGGTTTAAGATGAGAAAGAAAGAAAACTGACTGTAAAAGTTATAGTACTAGATAAATAAGTGATGGTCCTAGATAAATAAAATAATCTGACAATCTGACATGTATGCCACAAAACATGAGTGTCAGGGAACAGCTCCTGATAAAATACCAGATTTTATATCTAGCAAACTGTGAGCTTTATGAGAGAGATGGTGATGACGGTGGGGTGTGTGGTGTTTGGGGGTCAAGGCAACAGATATTGAACTGTCCTTGGTAAGAGGACCGTCATGTGCGAGTTAAATTGAGTGGTGTTCCACTGTAATAGAGACAGGAAGATTGGACATGACGATAGAGTGAATCCATTACAACCACAGAATGACTCTGAGACAGCCAGAGAGAATTGGGTCACTGGCTAATTGGACAGAAATACATCAGCCCGCCCTATCTGCACGTGCACACACTGACTCATACACACTGCTGGTGCGTGCACACATTCTGACCTGCATGACCACACATGCATTTCACAGACTTACAGTATGCTCGCCTGCAAGTCATTACATTTGCACAAACATACATGTAGATACAGAGCATACGCACTGATAACACACACAGCATGGCATTACTCTATAGAAAGCATGTATTATGGTAGATTAGCATATAATAACCATTTAATCAATTATACCCCATCTCAGTGGGGTTGCCCAGACAAGACAGAGACCCAGATTGTCATTATGCATGACCAAGTCTGGCACACAGAAGCCCACCCACACACATCACTCACAATGATTATAACCTCATATACAGTATGTGCATGCACGGTTCCATACACCAATACACATGCATGCCATTTCTATGCACCTACACAGTAAATGAAAGTGGCTATAAATGGTGTTTAGCAGACACTATCATAATTCAGAAGGAAATAAAGCGGTTAATTATTGTGTCTGGTCATACTGTGTCTGCAGCTTCAGAGGGGGGATGACAAACAATGACAGCCTTTATACTAATTCAGGGAGTTTTCATTTTGCTGTATCATGCTGCAATCAGGCAGCTCGGCGGGGAAGAAGGAAGGAAGAGAGAAAAGACGGGCCCAAACATAGACTCACACTTGTGCCTTGATGTATTTCAACTCTGAGTGCTGAGTAGCATGAGGATTGAAGGAGCAATACATTGATCCTTTCAATTTCTGTGGATTATAAGATTGTAAGGATTGTTAGCTAGAGATGCAATGAAACGGGGATCACTGAAAATGTGTGCGTCAGTGAATGTATTTGTGTTCTTCCCTTGTGTGTGTGTGTGTGTGCCTCTCCTCCACTTTACCTCTTTATCTCACATGTTTTGTCAACCCCACCTCTCCCTTCATACTGTGCAATTTTCAGAGCATCTCTTTTTCCTCCTGCTCCCTTATTTCCTTCCTCCTTTTCCATCTAAATGAAGCATATTGATAAATCAATTCAGTCCAGAATAATTTTCTTTGAAGCTCTCGCATTATGGCAGCAAGCATCAATAGTGTGACATACAGAGTTACATAAGGCATTACTTAATGAATGATTTATGAAACACACACACACACATACAGAGGTTGTTATTCTGTTCAAAGTAGTAACACAATCACCTATATCATTTGAAAACTGCTAAATTATGCAGACTGAGTAAGTGAACATACTGGACTGTATGTCCACATTTTTCACTTGAACGTCATAGCAGCTACAAATGGCATATCCGCCCGGCTTAAAGGCCTGGTCTAAAACAGCAAAAAATCCTGGTCAATTAATGTCAATTAAATCCAACGGAATTTTCAGCGATTAGTTGATTCGCTGATGGAGGCAAAGTAAATCCATCAAGCTTCTAAAACCAAATTCAATGACATTTTCAATTCAGTTTTATTTATATAGTTCCATATCACAGTTATCTCAGGGCACTTTTTAACATAGAGTAGGTCTAGACCAACTCTTTATTTACAGAAACCCAACAATTCCCACCATGAGCGTGCACTACGCGACAATGGCAGGGGAAAGGGGAGGTGTGAAAGAGTGAGAGCAGGAGGAAAGAGAACACACAGCAGCACAGTACAGTTCCACATACAGATGTAAAGCAACAGCTTTAATAGTAATACATAAGAGTGCTTACAGATGGAGAGGAGCTCAGTGCATCATGGGAAGACGTATCCTGATCAAACATAGCTCCAAGATTCCTTATGGTGGTGCTGGAGGTCAGGGCAATGCCACCTAGAGAAGCTGTATCTTTAGATAATGTGTTTCAGGCCGAGTACAATAACTTCAGTTTTGTCTGAGTTTAACAGCACAAAATTGCAGGTCACCCAGGTTTTTATGTCCTTGAGGCATACTTGAAGTTCAACTAATTGATTGGTTTCATCTGACTTGATAGATAAATATAATTGAGTATCATCTGCATAACAATGAAAATCTATGGAATGCTTCCTAATAATATTGCCTAGAGGAAGCATATATAAGGTGAATAGAACTGGTCCAAGGACTGAACCTAAATATTCTGATTATTTTGAATCATGTGCAGATCATTTTCATTATGCCAATTTGTGGTGTGACCAGGCTTTTATTCTTTCTCACTTTCCAGACTACTCAATTATGCATCTGTAAAAGCTCAGCAGCAGAACTTCGGGAGTAGTAAGACGTGTTTCTCTGCTCCTCATTTACTTGAGAGAGA